>BLKR01001674.1:140903-261872 GCA_011170035.1 Teleogryllus occipitalis | reverse complement strand
TCTTGCAATGCCATTGTCGTACATTACGTTCATTTGTTTTCCAGGATTCTCTCCTCCAGATTTGCACAGTAGTTTGTGGCTTCGATGGTGTACCTATTAGCGCATGGTACTCTTATACCCAATTAGGCGGGTGCAAACTCGATCGAAGCTGTGGATTCTTAAGGGCGAAATCCTTCGTGCGTCTTCCTTCGGAGGAGAAGTAAGGCCGGCTGTCTCGTGTTGTAGATTTACAGCTTACAAAAGATCCTCAAGTCAAAAAGAAGCCTCTGAGCAAAATTTAAAAAATCGCCAAATTCGTCGCCAGAGTGATGCCTCCCTTCTCTGCTTGAAGGTGAAAGGAGCATAGCGGAATTTGCATTGTCAGTTGGAAGAGCATCCCTGATGGCCTGAGCCTCGCCGTGTAAAATAAGACATGAATAGAATTGATAAGAATTGAATTGAATTGAGTGGTAGCACATGCCGGTAAGTAGAGCCTCAGACTGGCAGGTGAGGCTTGCCTTGTGCATCTTGTGCATCCCTTGTGAAGCACGGTTTGTTCACGACCTTCACTTCTCAGAGCATCGTGTATTACATCTTCGCGTCAGAACATCCGTGATCATTAATCTGTCATCATTTAGTCCTAGTCACCCCCAAATCATCATCCCAATGTCAAATCACAACTGTCGTCACTAACGAAGTGAAGTGACCAACTCTCGGAGCAAACGTTCTTCCTCGCTCGTCTCCCAACCGCCTTCCGTTTCACTTCACTACATCTGACACAACTACGGTCGCGAGGACTTGAGTCTTCGCTGTCCGGGACTTGGCTCTGGGTTGTAATCGTGGACTCAATGTAATTTAATTTACGTGACATCCGTTAATTTCTTCAATACCGTTACTTTGCTTAAAATCACGAAGAGAACTGATGTGTCTTGAATCGAGGGCAGCAGTTACACACGTTGGGAACGCAGAATGGTAAGTAGGTAGAAAAGATGTCATCTGCCAAGCCTATGTTTACAAGGAATTCAAGGAAAAAGTCAGGCGGTGGCGATGGCGGCGGCGGTGACGATGGTGGCGGTGGCGGCGGCGGCGGTGATGGCGGTAGTGGCGGTAGCGGTGGCAGCGGTGGAGGAAGCGGTAGCAGCAGCCGTGGCGGCGTCGGTAGCGGCGGCAGCGGTGGCGGCGGCGGTGGCGGTGGCGGTGGCGGCGGCGGTGGCGGTGGCGGTGGCGGCGGCGGCGACGGCGGTGGCGGTGGCGGTGGCGGTGTGGCGTTGGCGGTGGCGGTGGCGGTGGCGGTGGCGGTGGCGACTGGCGGTGGCGGTGGCGGTGGCGGTGGCGGCGGCGATGGCGGTGGCGGTGGCGGAGGGTGACGGCGGTGGCGCTTGTGGTGGTGATGGCGGCGGCGGCGGTGGCGGCGGCGGCGGCGGCGGCGGCGGCGGTGGCGGCGGCGGCGACGGTGGCGGCGGCGGCGGCGACGGTGGCGGCGGCGGCGGCGGCGGCGGTGGCGGCGGCGCACGTTGAGAGGGATGAAGCGGCCCCTGACGGGCGCGCGGAGACTTTTTGCAGCATCCGGTGTCGCAGCTTGTTAGCTGCGCCGATCAAACGCGACTCCCGTCCACAGCAGACATTCGCGTTCCGACTAGAGAGTTCTGGGCAGCTTCAATGTATTTCGAGACTCGTGCGGTACTGAAATGAGGCAAAGAACTCTAATTTGTATTTGTTTCTTTTATCGCAGTTGCAAAGGGCGTATTCAGAAGTAACGATTATTTCTACACGTAGACGAGTTTCTGGGTGTGTTGAGTAAATTGGTGTTACAAATGAATTGCCCCAGTTTCCTTCAATTGTCCTGTTTGTCAAGAATCTAAACTATACGCATGGTGCAAGTTAAGGGCACTACATACGATACTAGATAACTGATAAGCACAACTGTTATGGCTATTAATATTTCGCTGCAAAATTACCCCGGCCGTAGATTTACATATTGGCACTAGTTAGACCCGTGTGTGCATTCGTCAATTCAAATGGAACGCATCAATTATTACCGTTTTTGACTATCAATAAATTAATAACTGAGAGTGGCTAAAAATTCAAATATTCCCAAGCGCTTATTAACAAATAGAAAGTCATAAACCTGTGAGATTAAATTGCGAATAATGATGCAAAAATAACATAGCCAATTTAATTTTACGAGATTCGTTTATGTTCATCCGTGCAGTGAATGTGGGGTACACAGCAAAGCTAGATAGGTGTAACAGAAGTTTCTAAACGCTGTAATTTTGTAGAAAACGACACGATTTTTGCCGGTGGCAGGTGCCGGCTGAATTCTTTATAGTGTCATTACAAAATTCTAAATTTCTCATCGTAAATCTGTTCCATGCACCCCTACGAGGGGTTACTCTGTATCTAGTAGTAGTAAATTCAGGGAATTTTCTGATAATGTACTCTCATAAATCACAGAACACCGTGAACGTTCCTTTCTGCGAGATAGAACACTCATTGATTCATTGAAATACCTCGCAATGTAGGGTGAATATGCTCTTTTCGCGGATAAGGGGTGAATATGCAAGAAAAACATGCAAATATGGCCCAAATTTGCAAAAATATGCAATTATGATGATATATGCAAAAATATGCGAAATAAAAATAGCTTAAATTGATTCTCAAAACAAATATAATTTGTGTAAACGGTATGTTTTAGTCAACAGAAAAAAAATACAAATGCATATAAATCACAGCCCCAGTGATAAGCAATTTGGTATATGGAAATCATGGGACGCTTCTCGAATTTCCACTTAACATTCAGCGCTCACGGTTAAAAGAAAACATTTGTTTTCTTTCTCCTTTTAATCGTGGGCGATTTCTTATGTATTTACCTAAAGTTCCAGCCTTACTTATTAGGGCCATCACCGGCAACGCGTCAGTTGACTCTCGTTTCGGACACCATTGACACAGCACAAAAAATACTCGTGCGTAAATCACTCCGCACTTTGTGTTGTTCCGTTCCCGTCGCGTGGCGTGGTGTTTGCTTCGCGAGCGGGCTGACGCTCGTCTGTTTGCGCGAAAGACTTGCGCGCCTGGCGCTGCGCGGCGCTGGGGTCGGGTGCCGGTGGAGGGCGCGATCAGCATGTGTGCGCAGCGCATTACGGCGATCCGTCACCCGCAGCCCTCGCCCGCCCGCCCTGCAGACCAGATGCTGCCTTTCCGCTCACTTGGGCGGGCAGTGGGGCAAGGGGCCGTGCTCGCGAGGAGGGATTAAGGAAAACGCAGGGCCGCGTACGCGCCCTCCCGTTATTCACCTCGCATTCTTCTATTAGCAGGTTAACCTTTTCAGTCGCACTGTAGCCAAATGGCTACATCGGTTTCTTGGTATCATTTTCTTCTATCTAGGGCTTTTGTCCAGTCGATAGCAGCAGACGTGTACGCGCCCTCCCGTTATTCACTTCGCATTCTTCTATTACCAGTTAACCTTTTTAGTCGCACTGTAGCCAAATGGCTACATCAGTTTCTTGGTCTGATTTTCTTCTATTTAGGGCTTTTGTCCAGTCGATAGCAGCAGCCGTGTGCGCGCCCTCCCGTTATTCACCTCGCTTTCTTCTATTACCAGTTAACCTTTTCAGTCGCACTGTAGCTAAATGGCTACATCGGTTACTTGGTATCATTTTCTTCTATCTAGAGCTTTTGTCCAGTCGATAGCAGCAGACCTGTACGCGTCCTCCCATTACTCACCTCTCATTCTTCTATTACTAGTTAACCTTTTCAGTCGCACTGTAGTCAAATGGCTACATCACTTTCTTGGTCTGATTTTCTTTTATTTAGGGCTTTTATCTAGTCGATAGCAGCAGCCGTGTACGCGCCCTCCCGTTATTCACCTCGCATTCTTCTATTACCTGTTAACGTTTTCTGCCACACTGTAGCCAAACGGCAACGTCACTTTCTTTGTCTGATTTTCTTCAATCTAGGGCTTTTATCCAGTCGATAGCAGCAGACGTGTACACGCCCTCCCATTATTCACCTCGCATTCTTCTATTAAGAATTAACCTTTTCAGTAACACTGTATCCAAATGGCTACATCAGTTTCTGGGTCTGATTTTATTCTATCTAGGACATTTATCCTACCGACAGTATCCAGACACTGCGTTGGTCAGACTCAAGGATGTTTTATATTATGAGGGTCGAAGGCCTGAGCGTCATTTTCAACTTGGAACTGCGAAGCGGAGTCATATTCCGCGGGGTAGAGCGCCGACTGCGCATACCATGGCCACGCCGGGAGTTATTCATTCTCGGAATCGACACCGCGCGTGAACGAATCGTGACCAAATTGCATTTATACCGGTCAGACAAGTCTCCAAGCTATCTTCTTGGATGTTAATCACTATCTGAAAACTCAAGAGTTGTAGTTACTTTCATTCAATATTCATTTAGGACCCTTAATGGTTCCGATCTTCCGTACCACGCGTTCGAACAAGCAGCATCGCTACAAACGTTGGCAACTGATAAAATAGTGCAATCAGTGCTATTACGACAAGGTCGTAGGCTTCCAATGATAGTGCATTAGTGGTTTCTTGAACAACAATGGTTTATCCAGCACTGGGCGAAAAATTAACGAAGCTCTAAATCCGATTCTCAATTCGGTAAATCTAACCGGCGTAACACTCGGCAAAGGCAAATTGGACTTCACGGACAGGATGAAAATCATCGAAATCTCGCAACGTCATCAACAAAATGCAAGTGGAAACAGCCTACTCAAGATCGGATCATCAGGTCAGCCCGAGCAACACTCGTAGGTACAGTCACACGCGACTGAGCTCTGCGGTTTCGATCGAGTGACATCCGAACGTTTCTCAGCAAAGTAGTGATAGATTTTTCAGTGCTCCTTCCAAACATTATTAACAAGGCCTCTAGTGTAACCAGTATTTGTATTTTGATGTTCGTATTGTGACAAAATCCAAGCATCATGGCGACCGCGGAATGCAGAATGGATTTCACCAACACTATGGAATTCACCGAAAATTTCGCTTTTCTGCCTCAACAAAACGCAATCCACCACAACCCACACACGACAAGATCATCAGTGTTGACAGAGAAACATGCGCAAGTTTCATCATAACAACTAGTAACTTCTCAATCCTGCCCAATGCGCAATAAAATAAGAAAAAGCCAGCAAAGCGAATCCGCGAGGCCGGAGGTGGCAGCGCCAATAGTAGAGACCCTCAGCGCATCGCCTGGCTCTCGCCCGAACTTCAGCAATGAACACTGAAAACTGTAACTACAAGTGTCAGATTTAGGTTTTTAAATAAAGAGACTCCTGAAGTTCTAATATAAGTTAAAAAAATTATCCCGATCCGTTTGAGAGTAAATAGCAACCATGTAGAATTAACTCCATAATGAAGCCGGAAGGAAGAAGGAAAACTTAAATCACCATTCAGTGGTACTATTGCCTTGTCTTTGAGCACAGTAGGAATAAGTACACATACGAAGTTTTTAATGTGTTCTTTGTATGCAAAACTTCACCTTTCAGCAAATTATCCATCCAAGAATCAACCCCAACATGTAAAAATTGCCAAGATAAATACAGGACTGGCCACATATTACACGAATGTACATATTTCGGATAAATATCTCAAAACTAACGCAATAATATGAAATCCAATGCCTGATCCCGCTCAACATTTACGCCTCCACCCAAACCTGACTCAACGAACTTCCCACCTTTCTCTACAATAAATAACATTCCTAAATTCACTCAGAGAACACTTAATCACAATTAACCAAGAAATTCAGCTAATTCTAATTAACAATATTGCAATCAGCAAAACAATTTAATTAATATAGCAACAATAACTTACACAATTTGATGTTGTTAGCAACAGTTACGGATGCATTACATCGTAAAGCACAAATCATCTTA
The DNA here is from genome assembly GCA_011170035.1 of Teleogryllus occipitalis. Taxonomy (NCBI): domain Eukaryota; kingdom Metazoa; phylum Arthropoda; class Insecta; order Orthoptera; family Gryllidae; genus Teleogryllus; species Teleogryllus occipitalis. Next base: position 255,988 of record BLKR01001674.1, on the reverse strand, counting down.
AATTAAAATGTAAATGGCATCGTAAACAAAACAAACTGATTTAGAACACTTTGTATGTGCAAACTACATAGATATAGCATTCATCACTGAAACACATTTAAGCCCAAACAGATAATTTACCATTCAGGGATTACAAGCCATCAGAGCTGATAGAAATGATAATTATAGAGGTGACGTAATAACTTGAATAATATGTAATATTCAACGCTACCAAACAACCTTGTCATATCTCAGGTAGAGAAAAAATCGGAATAAATGAACCATACAACAATAATCAGTTATTAATCATAGTAACTACCTATACACCGAATATAAAAGTATATATATGAACCTATTAACAATTTTCTTTAAATGCCAAAACTCTTTATTATAGTAAGAGATCTAAATCCAACGCATTCTGCATGGGTATGTCGACAAACCCTAAATAGTCAGAAACATAATGCAGCTTAATATCTTAATGCGATAACATTAATAAAGTAGTGGTGTTACAACAGAAGAACAGAGATTAATAAAAAAAGATGGATCCATTTTTTAGTAAACTTTTAAAATGTTGAGGCTCCATGTAAAGTACCCCCAAAATCGTGTGAACGATTTCGACGCTAGCGTTTACCACAAACCCGTTTTGCCGACAATCGATTTTTCGATAACAAGATTTCTCAAAACATGTTTTTGGACTATACAACCTGATAGAGGAAACTATTTACTGCATGTATGAAAAAGATTTCTCCAGTTTTTGATAACGAAAATTTTATTGGTTGGGCAATAAACATTTTTCTGGCAAATAATCGCGGATTTCCTGCACACGATTACATTACTTTCTCTTGTTACGAAGTAAGGCGAAATGGTCAAAATATGCGAGTTGTAGTGAGAACAGAACCTAAAGTAAGAAGAAAAAATGTGTGTTTTGTATGTGAATTATCGCCCTATTGTATGATACGGGTACTATCATGATACACTCAAATAATGAGGTGATAAATGAGGGAGGAGTCAATAAGATCTCAGACAAAGAGTCTCCATCCTTGCAAGGATTTCCGTTGGTTGCGTTCGACGCGAGATAACGAATTTCATCTAAAACGAAAACACCATAAATATGAGTACAATATTTCCGTCACGCGAACCGATTTCAACGCAGGTAAGAACGCCGGAACTCGGACCGAGATGAATCACTTCACCGCATTTGTGTTTACGTCCACGTCGTACAGCATCTCCGCCCATTCCACATTGTGTCTTTCCGCACTCGGCGTGACGTCATAATTAGCGGTCGGTGGGTGGGTGGGCGGGGGGGGGGGCTCCCCGCGCCCTCACTCTTTGCGCTCCGCGTCTAATTGGACCGGCGGCCGCCGCTCGCGTCAGCGCTGTGCGGCTGTAATTAGCGCTACGAGAGCTGCTCGGCCACCGCCGCCGCCGCCGCCGCCGCCGCCGCCGCCGCCGCCGCCGCCGCCGCCGCCGCCGCCGGTTGGCCTTCGGCGTTAGCTGGGTCAGGAACGCGGCGACGCGGCGTGCTAAAGCGGATGTGACGTGGACGCCTCCGACTTAAATCCGGTCTCTCCACGACGGCTGACTTAGCCACTTCGCGATTGGCGGCTTTGTTTACAAGTAACGGATCCAATGTACTAATACTAATGTCACATTTATTCCTTAAAAATTCGAACTGATTGGTTCGAATCTGGTCGCTGTCTGGAGGAGAATTCTAACGTCCGGCTGCTCTGATCGGTAGTTTTCCGCGGTTTCTCCGTCAACGCCAGGTGAATGCCGGAGCAGTACCCTACCAAACGGGCCACGGACCGGCCGCGATCTGTCCTTCCTCTTCCTTGTCCTATCCTCTCCCCTTACATACACAGTTACACTAACATGCACTACACTACCACATATTCCGGGAGACCAATCGGGAGCTTAGAGCTTGTCCCGGCAGGGGCGGTGCCCCGCTGGTGGGAGAGTCCTGGTTAGGGGGAAACCCCACGAGCCGACGGTAGGTCGGCGCCGGATCTCGCCATCCAGCGGGGGAAGATCACCGCCATCTCTCGAGAAAAAACATGCACCACACGAACGGGACTAATGACCAAAGCAGTTGACGTGCCCGGAAACACGAAAAAATCAATCAATCAATCGAACTGATTGGATAAGTTGCAGTTCGAGAGGCAGAACATATCCTCAGAGGGATTATTCATCCCAATGTTCCAGTCATCTATAAAGTACCGAGGTTTTAGTAAGAAAATTATTTCAGTGCCTCTGAGTCGAACTCCTAATGTTCCAGTCATCTATTACGTATCGTGGTTTTAGTAAGAAAATGATTTCGGTTTCTCGGCCAGTCAACAGTGGGCCTAGGATTTGCGTCCCGACGGTTTAAAGGCCTCTCCACGGGTGGGTGAATTAACCACTTTGCGATTGGCTTTGTTTACAAGTAACGGATTGATTGCTTCCAATCTACTAAAACTCATGTCACATTTCTTCCTTAAAAATTCGAACTGACTGGATAAGTAGCAGTTCGAGAGAAAACATAACCCCCAAAGGGATTATTCAGAACAATTAATCCTAATGATCCAGTTATCTATAAAGTAAAGCATTGATGAATACAGCATAAGCATTAAAGATAGATGAATTAAAAAAAGTGTTTTTAGTAATAAAATGATTTCCACAACCCAATTAAAATATTTAACATTGGTTTGGGTTCCTAAAGCATTCCATATAAATACCTAAAATATGAACACATTTTTCAGTAGTTATTAAATAAATAATAATGGTTTCAACCGAAACTAAATCCTAGTAAACGTGAATAAAAAAGAACGAAACTGAGCACTTTTAAGTTTTAAAACTTCAATTTAAATTTATGTCGGTAATAAATTATAAACCTTCTCAAATTTTCTTGCAAATTCCTTTTCGAATTTGTTGAATGTGAGACCAATGAAACCACCGGATTCATTTACTACACCCCTCATCCCTGCGTTTCAAAAGAATTCTGGAGGATAGACAGAAACCTGTTTACGCGAAACAGCTGATTCACCGTTACCCGACAAGCGACAAGAAGTTTGTTGACTGCGCGCGGATTTTCTCTGTTATTTAACATTCACAAAAAATAGGATGATTGAGGAAATATTGGGCTGACGTAGAGAATGCTGTTTAGTGTTAATTCTATGTAACTGCGTTTTTTTAAGTTGGCCATTTTGCATGCTATGGTCACCTTTGTTTGTAAAATTGAAGGTTAATATTTCTTAAACATTTTTTTTCAATTATCGTTGATTGTTGTTTTATTGATTTCAATTGCTCTTACAGTTTTCTCTTTGACAGGTTTGAATTATAACGTAATGATTTCGCTATGTGGTTCTTAGATATATACTTTGATAGGTCAAACAGTAGAAATTGAAAGTGGTTAAATATAAAGTAGTATTGACGATTAGTTTACAAGCTTGTTTTTTTGTAAAAGAGGAGTGGACTTTATGGATTAAATAAATCTAAAAATACCAAGTAGTTCCTTATTAAATATTCTGGGTAACAGATTCTTAATAATTACTGTATTGAAACTTAAAAAATCATCTAATAATTTAATTCAAAAATTCTAAATTTGGTACTCCATTCCTTATTGAAAGGATGTAAGTTTTCATCTTACTACTTTCAAGGATTCTTTCGTGTTTCACTTAGGGAGAGTGGGAACTCGTTGCCTATGGCGAAGGATACCAACATCTGAATGCGCTCAAGGCACTTCGACATTCGTACCCCCCCCCCCCATGGCCGCGAGGCCGGGACGCTGCTGGTATGCCATGGCCCGTACGCGGGCTGCTGCGTCAAGTACAGATAGATAGATAGTTTTCGTGTAATTCTAAGTGAAATGCAGGCAATTTTTAGACAATTATTTTCTCAAAAAACGGCTCCAATTTTTTTCTTTAAATTGTCTCCTTGTACTTAGCAAAGAACGGTTAAGTAAACTGTGCTGATCCCTGTTTCGGCGAACTCTGTATTTTCGAGAATTGAAATAAAAATTGGAAAACTACAATATTAATGCTAGAGATTTTTTACTTAATGAAATATGTTCTTGAAAATTGGATCTTTAAAGAAGGTTACGTACATTTTTTGAAAATATGAGCAATTTCGTATTGTTTGGTTGTTTTTTAGGTATATGGAACGGAGTTTTGGATTGTGGAATTTGTGTTCAAGTAGTAGCTTTAAATGAATTAAATTTTCGGGCGTCTGCGCTATTTGTAAAGTGTTTTACAAGTGATGGCTGAGGTGTGTTAATATGAACATAAATTGCTTTATTATAGTTTTATGTAACCGTTGCTGTTGCGGGAAAGTACCTTCTGTTGTAACACCAAATGTTTCTGAGAAAATAATGAATATAATGGAATGGTTATATGATGGCATTATATCGGGCGATCAGTATAAAACGCAACCCACAGCAGGCAGAGCGAAATGTACTGGCAACCATGTTTGAGCGGGTTGGATACCGGCTGGTGATTTCAAGCAGGTAAACCGACGGGAAGTGCGCTTAATCCTCTCTCCCACTAACACCACCCTGAGGAGGAGAGCAGGTGACAGCCGTGGCCACAAGTTCAAAGAGAAAGGCACACACTTACTTGTTTGGCGTCGAAAGAAAATTGAATTGTCAAGAACGACGTTTCCTTCGTATAATGTTTGAAAGTGAAATAAACTTGCCATGTAAAACACACATTGAGGACAATTTAATAGTAAACTTTGCTTGAATTGGGGGAATTCTGATTTGGTGTTGTTGACGTCCTTATCAGAAGAAATAAAAGAGGTCATCTTCGTCAACATACTAGCTTTATTACAGCACAGTCGACCGACTTTTGCCGAAAGCAGTGAGACTGACGATGACGGCAAAGCCGTCGAAAGCCGGCTAACTTAACAAAGCTAGTATGTTGACGAAGATGACCTCTTTTATTTCTTCCAAACTTTGCTTTTTTTAGTTTTATAACAAGATACATACGCTCCAGAACATATACTCCAGAAATGTATATGTTTTATACTTTTCTGTTTTAAATAAATATTAATAAATTATAAATTCAGATTCGCAGAACAAATATTTGCTATTATTATTATTATTATTATTATTATTATTATTATTAATATTATTATTATTGAGTAAGGTTATTTTAAAAATAATGAAATAATTAAAATATAATAAAAATTAATTTCCCAATTTATTCTGATACGTATCCGCTGTTTCTGTTTCTTTGAAAAACAACAGACTAATTAATCTGCGTCGATAAATGGCACACCATACTCCAATCTTCTTTTAATGTAATAGTCTCTCTACGTACCCCTACGTACCCCTGCGTTTTCTATGATCTCTCGGTACCCCAGAGAGTATTGTTTTGCTGGTTGACATATCCATCCAGGTGAAGCGAAGCCTCATCACTAAAAAACACTTTATCAAGTGCATCAAGATCTTCGCTGACAATTCGCCGTTGCCAATTACAGTAATTCATGCGAGTAGCCCGGTCGGGAACCTTAAGCTTTTGAGAAGTATTTCATTACAAGTTTTTGACAGCTTTTCTGAGATCGGGGCCCTTGGAAACTGCCTAGTTTGCCTAGGCGGAGATCTACACTGGACTACTGGGCTCATTATGGAAATTTGTTCGTGAGTAGGTTCTCGCTTTGACAGTGTGTTGAACCTTGAATGCCTAATGATCACCGAAACAAGATTAGTGACAAACAGAATTTGAACATGTAACTTGTAGATTTTAGAATATTGTTTATGTTGTTTTTTTTCGGGGGGAACATCTGAATCATTTTTGTAATGAAACTACTTAACTTCATGCTTGGGATATATAATAAAAACAATGGTATTTAATACACGAACAATCGACGTGATAAGCAAGTACATTTGACGCAATTTTTTCTTCGCACTACCAAAATCGCGTCAAATGTACTTGCATATCACTTCGATTGTTCCTGTATTGCTGCATTCCTTCTCATTGGCAGTAGTGGCCTAGTCGCCTCGAGCGGATATCTAGGATGAAAAATCAAGTCCTTGTCGCATGTCCTTGACGGCGCTTGGTCCACAGCACATTATTTTCTATTATTCGCCAACAGCTGATCAGCGAAATCCGTGCAACCGGCTGCTAGAATTCTCCAGTCAGTGACGAGTCAGGAATCAAAGCCGAATCTCCTGCTCTACGAGCTTTCATGCAGACTCCCTGTTACGGCGGTATATGCACTATGTGAGGTTTCTTTTTCAGTACAAACGTAAACGTACCATGCTGAGTTCAAATCAGAAATAGTGTATTCTAAATTGTTCGACCGATGCATTGCAATGGGTGGAACATCGAATCTTCTCGTCTGCCCCCAACAATATCATTTGTGTATCGTCGTCAACATGTAGCTTCTATGCGCACGTTTTGTTGTAAGTTTTTGTATAGCTAAATGTAGCTTCACCATGCGCATGTTTTGTTGAGCTCTCTTTTTGCTTGTAATGGTAATGGAGCTTGGGGTGAGTTACTATTTTGTTTGCACCGCAGGAAAAACTAATCAGCTGTTCGTTTACCGTTACAAATAAGTTTTCTAGAACTCCGGAACGAAAACGTCTGCTTTTTGAAATGTTAATCTTGCGCATTTTTAAATTTATTATTATTATTATTATTATTATTATTATTATTATTATTATTATTATTTTATTATGATTAATTTTTTAAAACTTTTTTCATCTTTCAACTATTAATAGTTAAATTGTTGGGAAGGGATTCTGAAACTCAGAAAAGCTTAGGAATATGGTTTTCTCCTCCATACGTCACATACAGTTTTTAACTGTTTTTTACTAAATAAATAAATAAATGAAAAAACACTGACTGCTATCTTACTACTACTAAAGCGTATGCAAACCTATCAAATAATATAAACAAATTAATGAATACGTCATGTTATTCCTTCGTGCTTGAATCCACAGAGCACCACAACGTACGCACGCTTTAGAACCCCTCTGCTCATCGAGTTAGGAAGGAAAAAGCGTGAAACAGAGACGCAGCGAGTGCATCTGGTTGACGCGACTTCCCCAGGGGCGCAATGACGTGGAGTGCCGCCGCCGCCGCCCTCACCACCGCCGCCTCCACCGCCATCGCCGTCGCCGCCGCCACCGCCGCCATCGCCGTCGCCGCCGCCACCGCCGCCACCGCCGCCACCACCGCCCTCGCCGCCACCGCTACCGCCGCCACCGCCACCGCCACCGCCACCGCCATCGCCGCCCGCCATCGCTACCGCCGCCACCACCGCCCCCGCCCCCCGCCCCCGCCGCCCCCGCCCCGCCGCCACCACCGCCACCGCCACCGCCGCCGCCACCGCCGACTCCGCCACCACCGCCGACTCCGCCACCACCGCCGACTCCGCCACCGCCACCGCCGACTCCGCCACCGCCTCTGCCGCCGTCATCACCATCCCCCGCCGCCACCGCCATCTTCCGCCGCCCTCGTCACCCCGCCTCCGCCGCCGGGGGTGCGTCCGCGTCTTGTTCCGGTTTCTGCCTGGCGGCGTCGCGGCGGACGGCTTTTGTGCGTCGCCCTCCTAATGACCGCCCCGCACGTGGCCACGTTGCGCCGGCACGTGCCCCTCCCCCCCAGGCGCACGTGCGCGCGCACGCCCTCTACCCGCACGCAGCGCACGCCCTCGAGCGACGGCCACGCCCCCTCCCCCCCCCGCCCCCGCCTGCGAGGAACGACTCCTTTTTGACTCGCGAATTTGCCTTTGAGGCGCTTTCCTTCTGCGATGGACAATGAAATCAAAGGAGCAAGGGAGTGCTCTTAGAAGAACAGGGGAGATCATTAGACCCGCACATGGACACGACTAGAATGATCTAGGGAACGTTTTGGAGAAATACAAAATCAGATATTGTACGTCACGTGATACATCACGCGAACTCGCGAAAGTGTAGGTAGCCCTACCAACGAAGCAAAGCCATTCCCACTAACCCTCTTCATTGGAAACAAAATTATAATTGCCTCCTCTTACCTATACACAAACCCTCAATAACCCATATTAGTAACACCGTATCACAGACCCTCCCAACAAATTTCTACAACAATCCAAATCCAACCAATCTTCCCCAAGAACCACACCACAACTATCCCATAAAAAAACTAATGCAATTACATCCTACATAATTAATACCATAAACAGTGTTGTAGCCATTGTAATCATCTCAACTCAAAAATGACTCCGCCCACATCAACGGCGTAATGGTATTACAACCTCTCTCAAAAACTCAGTCTCGTGAATTGGAATGCTAATTGCCCAACAAATAAAAACTAGCGGTGATAACAAATAAAAAAAGCATGTGGTTTGTCGTCTCAGTAACCCTAACATTAAATTATAATACCGCAATTTCTGTCAGTATTAACACATTTCAGCCATCACTTCTAAACCTCATAACCAATGGCAGCGCATTAGGCGCGAACGCTTACGCTAATGCATCAACCCAAATTCGACAATCCAAATTACCGCTCCATTCACCCAGAAACACCGCCCATTAAAGAAAAGTTATTCTGGTAATGTTAAAATGCCGTGGCGTTCCCATTGTATTGCAACTCGTAAAACTTTGTAGCAAAATAAGTGCGACAAATTGTAAGCTGCAATTTGGATAATTGCAAAATTATGCCAAACTATTTATATTTTTTTAAAATATCTATCCGAGGGCAACGTACAACCCAAACAAGTTGGGACCGAAAGGGGTGGCTCAGTGCATCACCTGATGTCACTGCAGCGCCTCTGACCGGGAGGTCCTAAGTTCGAGTTCTGCGGGAGGATTTTCGACCCTAGCTTTTCAGCTAGGTCGAATTCGGTCGCTGTCTGGAGGAGAATTCTAGAGGCCGGCTGCTCTGATCGGTAGTTTTCCGTGGACAGATCGGCGTTGAATTTCATTATGTAGTGGAGGATGTTCATCGCCATCTCCCAAGAAAAAAATAACTACACTATGGGACTAATGACCTGAGAAATGTCGCGCTGGGAATCACTAATGATTCAATCAAAACCAAACAATTATGTGCATACTGGATTGTTCTTCGAGATATCAGTCAAATATTCTGCGACTGAAAAATAAACGAACTCCAAATGCATCAAGTAGTTCTTGTGGCGTCGCGGTCGACTTCCTCACAGCGCCGCTGTTGGGGGGAGGGGGGGTTGCACATGGTATCCGACTTCAGCCAACACCAGCCACACCACTTTGCATCACAATATTTGCGGGAATTTTAAATGCAGCCAGATACCAAAATTATCACATCGTTACAAGACATTTAAATAGATTTATGAAGCATTTCTTTTAAATATTGCATCTTTTTCACCTTCATCGCTTTATTTTTGATTGGTTACCGTTGAAAATTGTCATTTTGTACCACTTTCAAAATGTGGCTCAACACTATACTTGGGCTTTCGTATCGTGGCGGATGACATTAGGTAATTTATACACCTCCTGCCTTATAAAAAGAATCTTTATAACAGTGATATGCACATGTTTGAGGCCATGAGCCCCGTTGAGAAGGACGTTCGCGAATTAATTAAAAAGATTTATTTTATAAGGCGGGAGATGTAAAAATGATCTAACGTCATCCGCCACGATACGAAAACCCAAGTATACTCGCCCTCCAAGCGACATGGCGGCCAGCGTCTGGACTGGCTTTTCAAACGACGTCCCGTGCTGTGGTCACGTGGTTCGTGACGCAAACTGGTGGTGCGCAGAAGGAGCAAAAATCGGTGCGCCAGAGGCACTCGCCCACCATGAGTTGGCGGCACAATATTAGCGGGAATTATAAATGCAGCCAGACACCAAAATTATCATCTTGCAAGTCATTGAAACAGATACAGGAAGCATTAAAATATTGCATCTTTTATTTCAATTACAGCTTCATCATATTATTTTCCGGTGAAAATTGTCATGTTGTGCCACTTTCAAAATGTTTTTCAACACATTTCACTCTCCAAGCGACATGGCGGCCAGCGTCTGGACTGGCTTTTCAAAGGAAGTGCCCATGCTGTGGTCACGTGGTTCGTGATGCAAACTGGTGATGCGCAGAAGGAGCAAAAATCGGTGCGCCGGAGGAACTCACCCACCATGAGTTGGCGGCACAATATTAGCGAGAATTATAAATGCAGCCAGACACCAAAATTATCACCTTGCAAGTCATTGAAACAGATACAGGAATCATTAAAATATTGCATCTTTTATTTCAATTACAGCTCCATCGTATTATTTTCCGGTGAAAATTGTCATTTTGTGCCACTTTCAAAATGTTTTTCAACACTTTTCGCTCTCCAAGCGACATGGCGACCAGAGTCTTTTCAAACGACGTCCCGTGCTGTGGTCACGTGGTTCGTGACGCAACTGTGGTGCGCAGAAGGAGCAAAAATCGGTGCGCCGGAGGAACTCACCCACCATGAGTTGGCGGCACAATATTAGCGGGAATTATAAATGCAGCCAGACACCAAAATTATCACCTTGCAAGTCATTGAAACAGATACAGGAATCATTAAAATATTGCATCTTTTATTTCAATTACAGCTCCATCGTATTATTTTCCGGTGAAAATTGTCATTTTGTGCCACTTTCAAAATGTTTTTCAACACTTTTCGCTCTCCAAGCGACATGGCGACCAGAGTCTTTTCAAACGACGTCCCGTGCTGTGGTCACGTGGTTCGTGACGCAACTGTGGTGCGCAGAAGGAGCAAAAATCGGTGCGCCGGAGGAACTCACCCATGTACGTCCACCACGCCGCTGCCCCAGCGCGGGGCGGCGCGTCTCAGAACTATCGATAGCGTGTGGCCGCGCGCGCGGTCGAGGAATCTCGCACAATGCCCCGGCGGCGCGTCCGCCAATTACACGCTCGTCGCTTCCTCCCCCGCGCGGCGCTCGCTTGTCTCGGGGAGTTAATCTGAATGGGGGCGCTCGGGCACAGCATGCGCCGCTGAGCCTCCAAGCTGGCGGCGATGGGGGCGGAGCGATGCACGTTGGGGCAAGATCCAGAAAAGCCGGTCAAAAGTCGAAAACGAAAGTTATTATTTAGGGTATTTTAACCCTCAAGTGGCGTTGTGAGTTTTTGTTACATAACCAGCGTCTTGGAGCTATTTTGACATCACGTTTTTTTTCTTTTCATTATGAAAACTTGTAACAAATTTTGAACTGTTTCTGTTTAATTACATTTTTATAGAATTTTCAAAATTATTTGAATAAAATAATTCACATTTAATATATTTTTTACTTAACTAAATAATAATTAACTCTGTGACAGATTACTGATAGATAATATTATTTTTACCAATAATTTTTTTAATCTAATTTTTTCGTATTTGCATTTTCTGATACATATTTTAACGATAAAATATAGACATTATTTCAAAAATAGAATCGTAGACACTTCTTACAAATGTTTGGCTGATTCTGATGGCACATTGACCAGCAAGTCTCTTCCAACAATTTAGAGATAGATATATTATGGTCCGTGTCCGCACAAGACACAATTTTCGATGAAACGCATAATTATAAAGACAGTTGCGTAACTGATGTGATGATGCCGCTGTGACCCCAACAAATATTTTCACTCACACCACAGAAAAATAACTGCACGAAACTCAATAGTACTTCTCAAATCAAAAGATAAGCACATTATTTGAAGGTAAACAGCATATCAACGTTCTTATTTGAAAAATAGGCAGGATATTGAACTTCAAAATTCGAGTGGGGTCCAAATGGCACCACGACGCCAGTTGAGGGTTAAGTAAGCAGTTGGGTCAACTGGTTCCCAGAGTGTTTAATTCCACGGCCAGAAAAGGTTCTAGGCGTCACAGCGATGCTCTGCATCATTGGAAACGCGACCGTCGAGAGAGCAGCTGTTAAGCGACAAAAATGTCGTAAATTAGACGTTACTTTTGGCTCGTGTAAAAGTTTTCGTTTTTAAGCAAATTTAGTCATTCAAAATGGGCGAAAATCGTTAAGTGGAAAACAGTTAAAGTTACTCAGAGTTCCACAACAAAATTTGCAAAAACTTCATTCTCTACTATTTAGCTATTGAATTGTCAAAAAAGTGATATTAGCTGCAGGCGAAAGTTGATATAGCACTGAGGAGATGCCTCCACTGATGTAGCTGAGTTATGCTGTCGTCATTTGGCCAATATGAGAACTATTTTGCGAAATGGGAGTCGGTAATGACTTTTTATAGTAGTTTTCTGTGACGGACACGGACTTCTGTATTGTGCCGCGTGTGTTGCTTTGAGTTAAGATCGTTGAGCATGCGACAAAATTATTACTTTTGGGAAAATCATCCGGAAATTAGCTGGGGAAATTTTTGGAAAAAAGCTTTGGATGAAATATGTGAAAATGTTGATTCTCCTAAAAAATGTAAGTAGTTGTTGCGGAGATTTTTCAAATATTCAAGAATGTTAATAAAATATAAAACCTTTGCACTTTCTTATTTTTTATTTCTTATCAATTGACAAAAATCCAAACTTTATAAAAATAGGGTTCATGCATTTGTTTCACCAAAATAATTACTGATGTCACATAAATTACCTCTGAATACCCTGAGTTCTGCGACCTAACCGATCACCAAGTGCCTGGGACTCGAAGTGTTAAATCAAGGATTTAAACAGACCGAGCGCGCTGTCACACAGACAATCCACTGCTCCTGCACTTTCGCTCCTCGACCTACGCACGCTGCAATCAACACATTCAACAAACTCAACACACGCAAACAACAGTGCAAGACGCGCTACGCTCGTTGATTTTCAAATCCAGTTCTTCCGAGCGACCACCGCTGGAAAAACTGGTTAAAACTATAAGGATTTTTATTAACAAAGTCTGTGGGTCCGTTACAAACCCTGAAACTAGAATCATGAATCTCGAGAATAACAAAAGAAATCGTGGCGAGTATTTTACAAAATGATGGATTGATCTTGGAACGCTCGTTAATTGGCCAGCGAGGGCTCCTGATTAAACACAATTAGGTTTGTCTCTAGGTCTTATTAAAACAAGGGGGGAAATCCAGGAGTGTGATGAAGAGGTTGCTGAAGGTTAGCACGCTTCTGCAACAAGTATCAATGAAATTGTGGTTCTAGACGTCCAGAAAAGTATCGCTGCTCGCGCACTGATGCTCAGTTTTACAATTTGAGGTCATACGAACATACGTTTTTCGATGTACATGTGTCGATGAACATACATCATACGTTTTTCGATGTAAATGTGTAGGCAAGGTGTGCTTACTGGAGAATTCGGAAGAAAACGTAGTTCCGGTGGCTCAAATGATGGTGTACGGGAGTGGTTGTAGAAGTAGCGCTGACGACTGGTGGTGGGCAGCTGGGGCGACTGGTCAGTGGGCGGGGAGGCTGAGGGCGTCTTTTTTGTGGAGAGAGCGGTTGGCTGCTCTCGATTCCTGAGAGGGCGCGCAGCGACCGGAATAATTCCATCCTCCGCCGCCGCCGTCGACCGAGCGCCACGCGTGCGGGCGAACACGGGACACGGGGCACGCGCCCCACGGCACGTGCGCACAGCGATGCGAGGGGGATAACGGCGGCGGCGATCGCGGAATTACCAGATTAATAAACACGCGGCGTGCCCCAGGGTTCCCTTTCGAGCCTCTTTTCCGATAGAATTAGTAAAATTAACTTCGTTTGCACTGGCGTTCTTCTCAGATGCGAATTGTGGTTGCGGATTTCATGCGCTAATTGGTATAATATTTCTTTAAAAAACACTTGCAATGTGACCATTTCTCACGGTGACATGGTAAAGATAAACATTTCAATTAATTATCTAAAAAATGACTTTTTTTGGCCAAAGCTGAAGAGTTAATAATCTCAGAAGACACAATGAGTACGAATACCAGAAGAATGGAAAATCAGCAAAAAAAGGGAATAAGTATTATTAAATATATTATGAAATGAGAATTATATATAGATATAAATATTATGAAAATATAATTATTTAAATTAATAAAAATTAATTATTAAAAATAAGTAAATAAAAAAGCAAAATAAATAAATAACTTCTTTAATATTATTTTTTAATATTCTAATTGATTTTTTGAAAATCCTGTTGTGATTATATTGGCATCTAAGAAAGTGGCCGCAACTTTCTATAAAACATTGTTTTTTTCAATGAATTAACTGACATAACTTCCCTAGGTATTGAAGTCTTTAATTGCAAAAGGAAACCAGTTCTCATAGCTTGTTAAGAAATAGATAAACTCCGTGGCTGACAAACAATTCAAGTAATAATGTGATAGAAGTGGCAATATCATATTAGTACGTAACCGTTACGAATAACACGAGTTGTGACATAAGCTGTTTGACTTCGAGCTGAATGTTTTCCATGGATGTTTCTTTTACTGCTACTACAATCACCTCATTGGTAAGTACTCAGTGTATCATTACGGGAAAATTTTTCGCGATTGTGGATACTCAGCAACAATATTGAGGTGATGTTCCAGTGACTATTAGATGCAATCGACAGCATTAAGAGGAGAGTTCAGAATGCACATTTATGTGGGTGTTGCCAAGGATGATTGTTTGGCCTAGTGCCTGGATAAATAGTGGAATGTATCATAAGGTGGTATTGCACACACTAGCCAGGACCCTAAGATAGTTCAGTAACTGCAGCAGGCTGAAATGGGTCGTGCTTTGCCAAATTCTTCGTAATGTTTTCGGCCCCTGCCCCGCCCCTTCCTGTCCCTTATCCACCACCCGCCCTGACCGCCCACCTCTGCCCCGTCCCATCCCGTCCCTTCCCGCCCTCTTCTGCCCCGCTCCTTCCCGACCGTCCCCACCCCGCCCCTCACTCCGCTCTGCCCCGCCACGCTCCTCTCTGACCGCCCCACCACACCCCGCCCCGCCCCGCCCCGCCCCGCCCCGCCACACCACGCCTTGCCACGCCGCACCTCCCGCCGCCACACCCCTCCATGTGCCTCCCCGCCCCTCCCCCGCCTCATCCCGTCTCGCCGGGGCCACGCAAGAAACGCCCGGATCCGAAAGCGCGTCTTGCGCTGTTCCGGTCGAGGGGGCGGGGTCGGCCGAGTGACAGGCGCCGATACGCCGCTAATGCGCCTTTCGTTTCGCTTTTATTGAGTCGTCGCCCGCGCCCGAATCCCCCCCCCCCCCGTCCCGCCCCGCCCCGCCCATCCCCGTCCCGCCCCATCCCCCGCCCCCTCCCCGCCCCGTCCCTCCCCGCCACGCCCCGCCCCACCCGCCCCGCCCCGCCATGCCCCGCCCGCGACGCGGCGCGGGCGTCCCTGCCCGGCGCGGACGAAAACGACGAGTGGAGGGCGCCGCTTTGCTGGCTTTGTTGGTCAGTTCTTCGATTCGCCGCGCTCCACTGCGGCTTCTTGGCGCTCCGTGCCACGAGTCGATCGCCGTTTGTTTGTTCCCCTGACAATGAATGAAGCGCCTGCCACAGAATGTCTCTATCAGTATAGCACCTGTAGTCATTAACAAACTACAACGGTTTTAGTGAAGAAAAGTAGGTTTACAGGATTTCGGCCAAGCCAAAATTCTTTAGATTCAAATATCAATGAAAGGTTTCGATGTATTTTCAATACTGCTCATTGTACCACATCTTATTGGTTATCACTGAAGATATAATGAAACAAAGTAGAACACAGCTGCGTCCTATTTGAAGCATACCTATTACGTGGAATTTCAATAAATTCAGATAAATATACTTACGAAGTTAATAAAATAAATGTGTAATATTCTAATGGCAACGATGAGTAGATGTGCGAGTATCCGAGTTCCGGTTAGCCGACTCTCAAGTTTCACAGATACAATCCTCGGGAAAAATCAAAAATACAAACAAACAAACGTACAAACAAAAAAAATCTTTTGTAAACCTCTAATTCACTTCTACAGTGAACAAGTTTCTACAGTGTTGGCGCAACATTGACGCGTCCTGGAAAGGCAAGTTGTCCCAAAAAGGGACCAAAGACTTTCTCGGAAAATACTTATGTTCTTCTTAGGAAAATCAGAATTATCGTATAAACCTTTAGGAAGAAGAGAAATAAGACGTCCAAGGAAAAGATGGTTGGAGTGAAGACGCAACAGGCAATTAGCCTAATCCTTGATAGTGAAGAAGAAGAAGTATTTTAATAAATATATATTCGATTATTGCCCTGGATAGAGGTGATGCATCTCTGAATGGCCCCTGGATATAAGCGTTGGCAGCGAAATAAGTGTAAAAACCTGACGAATAAACAGCTTGGAACGACAATAGAGGTTTGACAGCTGATGGCGACTGGCAGCTTGGAACGATTGATGAGGTTTTTAGCCTTAGCCGATTACCTGGCTAGGAAATGGTCACACTGAATTCAAACCGCTTCTGAGGCAGCCCCTCATGTACCTCCTTATGGTAAAGTTCAAAAAGAGAGAAGTCAACAAAGCATCGCTCGTCACGCAGGAAAATCGTTTAGCTGTTATGCAGAGGCCGCTGCTAGACAAGTGTGCAATCTCCCGTTGTCACCAACACAGACCGGGATCGGTGGCTCAATGAATCAAATGATCTCACTGCAGCGCCTCTGAGGTCCTAGGATCGAGCAGGATTTGCGGCACTAGCTTCTCAGCTAGGTCCAATTCAGTCGCTGACTGGAGGAGAATGCTAGCGGCTGGCTGCTCTGATCGGTAGTTTCCCGTGGTTTCTCCGATCAACACCAGGCGAATGCCGGAGCAGTACCCTAACAAACGAGCCACAGACCGCGCGCGCTCTTTCCTTCCTCTTCCTTGTCATATCCCTTACACACACTTACACTAACATGCACTACTCACCCACTCATTCCGGGAGACCGGTCGGGAGCTTAGAGCCTGTCCCGGCTGGGGCGGTGCCCCGCTGGTGGGAGATACCTGTTTGGGGAAAACCCTGTTAGCCGACGGTAGGTCGGCACTGAATCTGGCCATCCAGAGGGGGAAGACCACCGCCACCTCCCAAGCAAAAACTCGCACTACACTTATGGGACTAATGACCATAGTAGTTGACGCACCCGGAATCACTAAAAATCAGTCAACCAACGCAGAGTGAATCAACACGATGGCTTACCATCCAGTCCACCCGCTACTGCAACTCTCAGAAAAAGCAACGAACATTACCGAGCTTCACCTGCTGAAGGTGTTTTGCCTTGCAGTTGGCCGACAACCACCAAAGCAGGCCTCATACTACAGCGAATAAAATGGTATACAAAGTTGAATAAGGAACTCATTTTGTGTTTCATGAGAGTTACGAAAATAGAAACAAAGATGACACGTTACAAAAAAGAAATGCACATTATTTTCTTCTTCCAGAATTTCATATATTCCACATTTTTTCTTCCAGATTTCTTTTCCTCCGTCCAGAATTCGCAGAAGTCATTACTGAAGAGGACCTTGTAGACAGGAAAAGAGCAATAATTCAGACCCACTTGATATCATCACAGGAGGTTAGCGACATCAAACGGAAAATAGCACAAGAACAAGCATCAGAAAAAAATGAAACGAACGAAGCACTAGAAGAGGAATCTCAAAATTCTCCAATTTCGACAAGCGAAGACGTACAAAGCTATAGTGAATTAACAAATGTCAATGATAATACGGAGCTAAAAGTGCGTTTGAGCATGAATTCTACTCATGTTACACATTTCATGTCATGGATTCCACCGTAAAAACTCGTCTACGTAAAGCAAAAGTGTTTGAAAAACATGAAACATAATCAAAACCAAGTACAGAAACTATGCCATGATTCTTTAATCAACAAAACGTGACAATAGAAGAACTTCATTATGTTGTTTGCTGTGCGGCCACGACAGCCATTAACTCTGACGAAGTCACAGAACATCAGATCATCCAAACACGAACACTAATAGAAAGAAAGGAAATAACACTCCCATGTGGCAAATTAGGTTAGAAAAACCCATCAACAGTTTCAAAAATGCCCACCCGTTCCTTCACACGGTGGCTCAACATCAGTAAATCAGAAACGGAAAAGAGATTCAAAATACATTCCACTTTCAATAAAATATAAATAAATACTAAAACTTGAGTCTGTTGAGATGTAACAATTGTAATAACAGCAACTGGCCTTGTGAGCTAAAGTGGTGTTTGAAAAATTAGGTCCTCCTTACAAAGTATTCCCAAAGCTCAAAAGTAAGTTACTCGTATTCCTGAAACTTGCCGAATTGTTTGCGCGGTTTATAATTCGCAATGGCGAAGATTTTTGTAGGTTTCTTACAACCAGCGAAGAGCCTGTAGTAAAAACAAGAAATATCCAGACTAACAGGGGGGAGTTCAAGTCGATTCACTATCCTCTCTGATTGACAATTAGCAATTGACAGTTGACAATTAGCGTCGCCTGACCTGAGGTCCTGCTCGTTACCAACGGCAGAAGTATCGCCACCACAAGGGGAGGTTGCAGGTCCGATGGCTTTGCGAGGTCATGCGTGTCGGGGAGGGCTGTGTCTGAGAGGCTTTGTGTGATACCGCGGCATTAGCGAGGCGATAGCAACCCCGCGCGCGGCAGAGGGGGCGGGTGACTGCAGCTTCCGTTCTCGCGGCCACCTGGGCAGCCCGCCGGACAACAGGTAGCGCCTCCCCTGCGCCAGGCTCGGCACGGCCCAGCACGCGCGTGCACACCGGGCACGGCAGCGCACGCCGCATGAAAGGGCTCATCCCCCGAAGGGCGCTTCAAAAGGGCGTGCTCCCTCTGGCCCTTGCGCTCGGCGCTTTGTGCCGCTCCAACCAGCTCAGGTGCGCCTCTGGAGCGCATCAGCCAATTCATCTCGTTAGTCAGCGGACCATCTGCGATTTTTCCAGAGACGTCTCTACTGCAAGTTCCTGCAACCACGGGGAAATACATGAATTAAAATTGGTATCGTAGGCTTTAGCGACCAGAGTCATGATTTGGGCTGTCCGGGTGACGCCGCGTCGAAGGTTGAGGTGCCGACGTTTTGACCGACGTATCGCAATCCTCTTCAGGGCTGTTCTGCCTGGCAGTTCCAGCCGGCTTGGCAGTAGAGCCCTGAAGAGGACTGCGATATGTCGGTCGAAACGTCGGCACCTCAGCCTTCGACGCGGCGACACCGGCTCAGCATAGATCATGAATTAAAATTATTTCTCACCAGAGACAGCTTATCTGTTCTGGAGCCTGTCTTACTTTTAAGGGGACACAGCTGTGAAATTTGACCAAATCTGGTGTTTCTTTTTGTTTTAATGCTAATAAATACAATCATACCTTGGAGATGTATGTGCCGAATTTTAATTCTTTTACCGTGACATTTAAATATCCTAAATGGGGGTTTAAATGTCCATATGCGCCATATTCCAGTTCCTTTTTGGCATTGACATCATATATCCGGAAAGCAGTTTTTGTCGCATAGTGCAATATTCAAATTGTTTCTCTGGTCATAATTTTTTAAATAACCCATTGAAACTTTTAAATAAGCTTTTATTAATGAATAAGAATAATATTTGCTTATATAGCCGCAAAAACTTCATTACTTATCTTCTAATGGCATAATAGTTTTGACCAATACAGAAATAAAAAAAAAATATTTTGCAGAGATTCATAATTTTTTTAATTAACAACGCTCTGCAATGAATAAAAGCAAATTCCATTCTTACAGATTCTAGTAGTATCCAGATGAAACATTAACTATCTCCATTAAAAAACGACCTTCTAGAGCATTTGAAAATATAACAACCCCAAAAATATTTCTTTTAATTCAAAATTCAAATATATAGTTTTTAATAAAATAATATCAAATGTTACTTTATATATACTTATGATACAGTAAATATTTCAACTCTGTATCTCAGAAAGAAGAATATTTATTGTCTTCAAAGATGTGTCCTACAAAATATTTTTTAATCAACTTTCCCATTCTTGAATTTGTAGTGCCTTTACATCATTTCAATAAGATTAGTACTTAAAACACATTCACATTTCTCTTAAACCTCAAAACAATCGATTCATTGATTTTTCCGAAGAACGGAAATATTAGAACGTTTATTTTGCTTCATTCTCCCTGTACTGCTGCATATTCACGAATTACTTCCCAATTAGTTTGCCATGTGTATTTACGCATTTCTTTAAATTATTGAAAAAAATCAAAGTAGATCTACTGCGTTTCTTGATGAAGGTAAGAAACAAGTTTCATCAAAATTCGAATGCATTTCATCAAAACATTATTTTGCTATTATTTACATGAGAAGTAAAAGAATGGTGTATTGTATTTCCGCTCTCCAACTCCGTATTTTGCCTCCCGTGCGCCGTAGCATTCATTAAAAAGAGGGACATTTTCGATTTCATCGCCGCTCACGTGATGATAGTAACATAATAGGCGGCGCGAGCTCGTGGCTGCGCATGGCTGGAAGACAGGGGAACAATGCGAGCGAACAATGCGGACCGTAATCCATCCTCTTCCTGCTGCAGCCACCTGCGGGGCGAACCCGTTGAGTGTGGTCTTGGGGCGATGCACTCGGCGCCCCGCGGGGGCGGGCCGTGTGGGAGCAGGCATTGTGTGCAGGTGGGGCGGTGCAAACAAAGCGACGCGGGCGCCGTATGCTCGGACGGGGGGTGGGGTCTGATCAGAGGCGGCGCCGCGGAGGCTCAGCGGAACAGCCATCGATCTTCAGATCGTCGACACGAAGTGGAGCGGGGATCGTGCTTTAAACCCGGCGCGCTACATGGAGAATCTTCGTCATAAAAAATCGTTTCAGGCCTACACTCAAACAATTATTGTTAATACAAAGACAAATAGCTTTACTCTAAATATTATGCATCCACTGTCTAATTCTATGTACTATTCGTCCGTTGTAGACACAACCAGAGCTTGGACCAATCTTTCGAAGAACGTTAAGCACTGTTATTCTGCCAATTCTTTTTAAGTGGGAATTAAATACATTTTTCGAGTCGTATAAGTTGGATGTTTGATATTTTGCTAAATAATTTACAAAATCAAAACTTACTCTGCACTTGTTGCTATATTATCAAAAGCTCAGCAGAACAGCCATCGATCTTCAGATTGTCGACACGAAGTGGAGCGGGGATCGTGCTTTAAACCGCGCGCGCTACATGGAGAATCTTCGTCATAAAAAATCGTTTCAGGCCTACAGTCAAACAATTATTGTTCATACAAAGACAAATAGCATTACTCTAAATATTATGCACCCACTGTCTAATTCTATGTATTAGTCGTCCGTTGTAGACACGACGAGAGCTTGGAACAATCTTTAGAAGAATGTTAAGCACTGTTATTCTGCCAATTCTTTTTAAGTGGGAATTAAATACAAACATTTTTTCGAGTCGTATAAGTTGGACGTTTGATATTTTGCTACATAGCTTACAAAACACAAACGTACTCTACATGTATTGCTAAGTTACGATGTGTAATATAAATAACACTACATTCTTAATTGAAGATTTTTTAATTTTGACTCCAGAACTTTTGTCGTGGCGGCCCAACACTAAATTCGACAATCATCTGACTGTGCGGGTGGAGCAGAGCGAATATTTTGAGAATTAATAAGTATTAATAAACTAGTAAATGTTTATTAAATAATTAAAAAATATAATTTAAAAATAAATATAATTCTTTTAAAATTTAATTAATAGACATCATCTTGAGTAATGAAGAGAATTATATTTTTCTAAGTCGATAACAATTGACAATTAGTATTTTAAAATAAAAAATTTAAGAATTATGGTATATCTTAATTTTAGTTATATTTTTAACAAATATTCCATGTTCATAGATATTGTACGGAAATTTCATTTTGCCGTTTTGCCGTTCGATTTTTCGGTACCAAGGACTCACAAAACATATATTCTAGCTACACCGCGTGACGAGGGTATTATTTACGAAATTTATCTACTCGAATATCCAATTGTTCGTTGCCAGGGAACTGTAATAAGAGTTTTTCTCTGATAATTCGCCAGTAATACATAACTTTCTCTCTACTCCGCAGAGAGAAAGTAAAAAGGACCTTGGAGTCCGTCAGTGACATCCCACGGTAAGTAAATAAATAAATATATTTATTTATAAATCCATCTCCCGTCAGCGGAGGACCGCCCAAGCCCAGGCAAAGTGTAAGCTCCCGACTGGTCTCCTTGCTGAGTGGGAGCGTAATGCATGTCAGAATTTACGCTAAAATTCAGCGTGATGAATTCGAAATATTAATTGAAATTATTTTGAAATTATAAAAAAAGATTAATTTTCGTAGTATGACGAGTCAGAGGACTTCTGAAACACTGCCTAACGATAGAACTTGTTCGCATAAACCTTCAAACATTGCTACTCGTTTTTTAAGGCACAACATGTAGTTTAGACGTGGAATTCTTTGAAATGCGGACGGAATTATTAAACAGTCAAGTGCAGTGGTGCTGCTGTTACTGGTTGAATGGAAACGCGCTTTTACAACGCAATTCACAAGGAAGGTAATAGACAAGGAAATTCACAAGGAAGGGATTAGCCTCACCAGTACCATTGGAAGGCTTTTCGAGCGCATTATAAAGAAACGAATGGAAATGGAATGGAATGGAGCATGTGGAAGAACAAATTTGTTTCCGATCTGACAGATCATGTACGGTTAATATTTTCTGTCTGAGACAGCTGACAGAAAAGCGGTATACGAGAGGATTGCAAAAACATCTGGATTTCCTGGACTTGAAGAAAGCGTACGATAGTGTCCCAAGGGTCAAGTTACGAAATGTATCGGCAATGGAAGGATAAGGAATGAAAGCCAATTACGTGAAAACAATGTTATACCTGTGTAACGATACCATCAGCCATAAACATTCGAGACACCACCTCGACCGTCAAGACCACGTTCAGGTTGTCACCAACGCTATTCAACTTATACATACGTTGATGTCGCTCTCGGACAATGGACGAGAAAATTTAAATACATGGAGTAAAAATAAACGAAACTTACCGGTATAAATTAATGTTGCGGATGATAAAGTTATCATTACTGCGGAAAAATTATGCTAGCAATAAGGAAACTGAAATAACAGTTCAAGCAATGGCAGCTGGGAATCAATGATTACGAGACAAAATACTTACCCACAGCGTCAGACTTGGATGATTTGGATATTGAAGGGAACGTGATAAAATCATGCTATGAATTTAAATACCTCGGAGCTATTTTCAACTCAAAGTTCAACTGCGAGACAGATGTGAAAAAGCGAATATATCAAGGTCGTAGGACAATCCAGGGACTAAATGGAATATGGTACACGAAAGAAATAATAAATAGTACTAAAAAAGGATTTATGAAACAATTGTTGAAAAAATTGCCAATATGTTAGCGAGACATGAGAAATAAATACAATACAATGCAGAAAATTACAAGCTTTAGAAGTAAATGACCTTCGGCGAGATGGTAGAATCTCCAAATTAGAACATATCACAAATGAAAAATTACAACAGAAAATTAATCTAAGCATAGATATTATGGACAGAACATAATACAAGAGACTGATGTGGTATGGCCACCTAAGAAGAATGCAAGAGGTGCGATGCCCGCTGAAAATAAGGAACTGGGCATCAGCTGAAAGAAGCAAAAGAGGAAAACTTGGGGAGATGTCCGCGAAGCGATGACATCCGGCTTCCTGGTAGAAGTGGATGTATGAGAAAGAGCAAAGTAATTAGATGGGTGCGGGAAACTGCGAGCGTTGTAAAACTCATGCTGGAAAGAAGTGCAGTTGTCACAGAGCTAACCGCGTAGCTTCGCCATTTCCTCAACTTTTGGTGCGGTTATTATTCCCCGTTGCGCCTAACAAGAAGGCGTTGACAATGTGCATATGACCGTGTGCATCGACAGTTTCATCACACGGTGCGACTCATTATTTTTCGGTGGAATAATGGTTTTAAATACCTGTTCTTTCTTTGACGAGTTGGTTCCAATGTGTTCATCAAAAACTTCCTCGCCATCATTTTTTTCAACTTTTTCAATTACGATAGTTATATTGTTCACATCAGCGCTGGGATGAAATGCCACATCACCACCCTTACGATGATACACTCATCGGCTGTGTCGCAGCATAGAGTCACCAAAAACTTTCACTTTCCCTTCGAATGGGTGTTCAGACGACTTTCGAGATGTTTCCGCTTCAATTGGTCTTGCTTCAACCAAGGCTTGCTCTGAAATTGCCCGCCCTTCCCGGCTATCTTGCTTCTGCTCCAGCACTTGGAGCGTTAAGATTAACTGACCCATTAACTCATGAGCCTTCACTAGTTAAACTTCCAGTCTCCGCAGCCTCCGGTCGCTCCTTTGGCACTCGCGGCGAGGGGTTTTAACAATAGTGTCCACCACAATTTACGGTCCAGGTCCGGGATTCTGCTCTATTCCGGCAATTACAAGCAGAATAGCCAGTATGCTCCCACGTAAGAGCCACGAATGCTTACTCATGCCAGCGCCGCCTGCATCGCTGCGTTGCGAAAATTCCTAAGTCGCACCGCCCAAGAAGCAACGTGGGCACGATACAATGCTACGCAGCAGGTCATCCTAATCCTCTCAGAGCTCCTGAAGACTGGTTCTCCCTGATCGACTATGACTGGATAATTTGGGGCTGTTTTTTTCCTATGAATAATTTTGGTGTTAGGGTTAGTCACATTCGGACGGACGGGCAGACAGATGATAGGGAGACAAATGGAAAGAGAGATCGATGGAGAGACAGAGAGAGACGGAGACAGACAGACGGAGAGAGAGACAAATGGAAAGAGAGATCGATGGAGAGACAGATAGACAGAGACAGACAGACGGAGAGAGATAAATGGAAAGAGAGGTCGATGGAGAGACAAAGAGGGTCTGAGAGACAGAGAGAGATACATAGATACAAACAGAGAGACAGGCAGAGAGAGACAGAGAGAGACAGAGAAACAGAGGGAGAGAGATAAAGAGAGGGAGAGAGATAAAGAGAGAGAGGGAGAGAGAGATAAAGAGAGAGAGAGAGACAGGCAGACAGACAGAGATGGACAGACAGGTGAACGGGCGTTTTGAAAAAAATTCGGTGTCAGGAGATTTAAAAACGTGTCCCAGCCACAAAACGTGTATTCCCGTTAAAATCTCGAAACCGATTTTTCGCAGCATTGCATAATTTTCTCTATACTACTTATACTACTCAGTAAATACGTACGTGCACGACAATGTACATTTTGGTGCTTAAAAATGGCGCAGACATTCTCATTCTAGTATGTTTTCTATTCTCTTCTTTAAAAGGACTAACAGGCCAATCTGAACTAAACTCTAGAATATTCCAAAATTACACTCGTATAATTTTTTCAATAACTCTCGCATTGTTAATATTTACATTAAAGACTTTTATAATTTACTGTATTTAGAGCACAAGTGCGTCAAATGATTTCAAATGAAATTCCTTAAAAACTCAAAAGTTTTCAACTGATTTTGTAAATGAGCTGGGAATTGCGCCATTTAAGGTAAACTCTAAGACATTTTCTCAAAAACGGCTCGAAATGTTTAGTGAAAGTTTCCATATAAAAACCTGTTTCACTCTTGTATGATATTCTTTAAGTCATCTTTTCAATTTTTGAAAATTTGAAAAATGTACCAGTTTTTTTCATAAAACAATATTTTCTCAAAATAAATATTGCATGAAAGTTAACTACAGCTACATCCTTTTCGTTAGTTAATTTTAAGAACATTATTGATTACTGAATTTTGATCGATTTTAATACTAAAGCGGTTTTTGAAATGTTGCTATCTAAGCGAATGGTGTCCAAATTTTCAGATACAGAGGCTGGTCAAAATAATATGAACCCTTGATATTTATTAATAAGGGGTTGGATCACCATTTGCTTTTAGAACAGCTGCAATTCGCCGCGAAATAGATTTGTAGAATGTCTGAGTAGTTTCCGATAGAATGTTCTCCCATTCTTGTACGAATACCAAAACAACGGCCCATTGCTTGAACAATGTTGGAGCTGGAAATCTGCTCCTCACTATCTGCTCTAAAACTCCCCATAACAGTTTAATTATGTTGAGCTGTGGTGATTCTGTTGCCCAGGAAAAATGTTTGATGATATTCTGATGCTCCGCAAACCATGCCTGAACAGTTTTTGCTATATGTATGGGCGCATTATCATCTTGTAATATGGCAGAGTTTGGCAACACTATGATAGTAAGCCCTTCATTGTTGCTGTCAAGATATTCATTCACAGTTATCCGGCTTGTGAGGGTAATGATAGGATCAGCTGAATACCACAATATAGCCGCCGAAATCATAACGGCACCTCCACCTGCGTGACTGAAGGAAGCAGACTGGCCACATAGTAAGCTCGTTTTGGGGTTCTCTATACATAAACCCGGCTGTTTGTAGGAAACAATGTAAACGATCATTGATCGGACCAAACCACATTCTTCCGGTCATCAAGTGTCCAGGATTTATGATCGTGGCATCACTTCTTTCACAGCTTTGCGTTGGCTTCCGTTATGAAGGGTTTCACAATTGCAACCCTTCGTAAATGTTAACCTTCTGAATCACCCGCCCTACTGTTTTTTGTGGAAAACAAAACATTGATTTTGGTTACACCACGAGTTAGGATATTTTTTTTCTAAATTTATCAACAGGATTTATCCATTTTCTCGTTACCGGAAATCGGCAATAATTGTTTTTCTGCAGAAAATTCATCGTTTTCCTGCGCACGATTACGCAACTTTCTCTTCTTACGAAGTACCTTCGTAAGGGCGAGGAAGTAATACTGTTGTTTAGATACGTTGTTTAGAAAGAATTATACAGAAAATGGAAACGTAATAGAACAGCTTGTTCTGTCTTGGGCGGTATCGTTCTTGTGGGAAATGCTTGGTTGGGGAAACCCTGCAAGCTGGTGTGTGGGTTGGCGCCGGATGTTGCCAACATTTCCTTTGGTGCCAAATTCAATAAATTGATTGATTGATATTTTCGTGTTTCCGGGCGCGTCAATGGCTTTGGTCATTAGTCCCGTAAGTGTATTGCATTTTTATCTCGGGATATGGCGGTGATCTTCCCTCGCTGGATGGCGAGATCTGGCGCCGACCTACCGTCGGCTAGAGGGGGTTTCCCCAACCAAGTATCTCCCATCAGCGGAGCACCACCCTAGCCGGGACAAGCTCTAAGCTCCCGACCGGTCTCCCGGAATATGTGGTAGTGTAGTGCATGTTAATGTGTGTGTGTAAGGAGTGAGGATAGAAAAAGGAAGAGGAAAGTAAGATCGCGCGAGGTCCGTGGCCCGAATGTTAGGATACTGCTCACGAAATTCAATCAATCACTTCATAATTATGCATTACAATAAGCGCTCGTAAGAATGAGAAAGTAATAATGATGTTTAAATAAATGTTTGTTTAGAAAGAATTACCGAAAAAATAGAAAGTAAGAGAACAGCATTTCCGGTGTAAGGCTATGTCGCTCTGGTAGGAAATACTGGCTTGGGAAAACCCTGCAAACCCGGCGTGTAGGTCGGCGCCGGATGTTGCTACCATTACCTTTGGTGCCAAATTTAATCAATCACAATATAATTATTCATTACACTAAGCGGTCGCAAGGGTGAGAAAGTAAAAAATGCTGTTTAAATAAGAGGCTTGTTTAAAAAATATTACGGTGAAAATGGGGACCTAAGAGAATCGCTATTCAACACGTGGTGATTTCCGAAAGGGAAGCACAACAACGTAGTTTATTGTCGGAGGCATCGATCGATAACCGCGATAGCGAGTCGACTGCCGGTGAGCCGCTTCGGCGTAGCGTCGGCCGCGGCGCGCGGGGGCCCAGTGGCGCCGCCTGGCCATGACTCGGCGGTCGGCGGCGTCGGCGGCGTCGGCGGTGGCGGCGGCGGCGAGCGGTTCTCACGGGCTGACCGCGCTGATGATAGGCCGCCCCGCACGACGTGTCATTACTCGGGGCGGGCGGTGCGGCCCCGGGCGGCGGCGCGGGGAGCGGCCGCTTACCCGACCCCGTCATTACCCCGCGCCGCGCGGGCTCCCGGCGCGCGGCGCCGTTTACCTGCCGCCCCGATAACACGTATTTGCGGAGGCGGCGGCGGCGGCGTGGCCCGCGCAAGAACGGCGGGAACGCGGCGGCGGTGCTGGCGGTGGCGGAGGCGGCGGTGAGGGTGGCGGTGGCGGTGGCGGTGGCGGTGGCGGTGGCGGTAGCGGTAGCGGTAGCGGTAGCGGTAGCGGAGGCGTTGGCGGTGGCGGTGGCGGCGGCAGTGGCGGTGGCTGTGGCGGTTGCAGTAGCAACGGTGCTGGCGGTGGTGGAGGCGGCGGTGTCGGTCGCGGTGGATGGCGGCAGTGTTAGCGGTGGAGGCGGTGGCGGTGGCGGTGAAGGCGGCGGTGGTGGCGGCGGTGGATGGCGGCAGTGGTGGCGGTGGATGCGGCGGAGGTGGCGGTGCAGGCGGTGGAGGCGGTGGTGGCTGTGGCGGCGGGGTTGTCGGTGGCGGTGGTGGTGATGGCGATGGAGGTGGCGGAGGCATTGGCGGTGGTGACGTTGGAGGCGGTGGTGGCTGTGGCAGTGACGATGGCGGTGGCGGTGGCGTAGGTGGCGGTGGAGATTTACGGGGGAGGCGGCGGTGGGGGTGGATGGCAGCAGTGGTGGCGATGGCGTGGGCGGGTGTGGGGGCGGGGTGGGGGCGGTGGTGGTGGTTCCGGCGGTGGCGATGGCGGTAGCGGCGAGGGCGGCGTGCGCCGGCGGAGAGCGGAGCGGAGCGGAGGCTCCGTGTGGGAAGCGGAGGAGGAAGTCGCCCGAGCGAGGGCCGTGGACGGGGGATGACGAAGGCCCACTCCACAATGGGCACGAAGGGCGGCGAGCGGGAGACAGCGGCGAAAGCGGAGGGCGACTCCTCCACACGTTGAATGTCTGCCTGGCACTCATCGGATTCCATGTGGGATAAGCGGCTCTAATAGAATAAATAAAAGCATTGGTTATGACAGAAACTTTTATTCAGAAAGATGGAATCCCAACCACACCTCAGTAATCAATCAAGATGTTTGGAATTACTCTTAAAAATGTTCCTGAAAGATTTTCAGTTGTACATCATCAAGTGAAATGTAACCCTGGAAATCATCTCTTCTAGAGCTTTTTATCCATCTGACAGCCAGTTACCCTTTGTATTCCGATGGGACGCATATTGGACCATACACGAGACACCAACATATTTGTGGGCTCCTCTGATCCGGGGTCAGTAGAACGCGATGCCTTCCGCGACAACACATACGTGACAGCCCACGGGTAAGGAACCATGCCCAAGGCGGGATTCGAACCCGCGACCCTTCGGACCGAAGCGTACGGAGATCGGTAAATGCTCTTAACAACCTCGGCCATGCAGATCGGCACTCTTGCAATAATTATATATATGTCATCTTGCCCGTCACCTTGTTGGATGCACTTACGATCGGAGAATGTACTGCAGACGTGTTATCCAAATTGTGACCATGTTACTGAGTAACAAAGTATTTTAACAATTAAATTGGTTCAAAGAATTATATATACAGGGAGCGATAATCGCGCTCGTGAAATGTTCGAAGGATTGCTGTTGTCTCGGTAGCTTAGAGGTCAGAGCACCTGGGCGTAAACCAGCTGCCCGTCTGAATCCTGTTCAGCGATCAATGCTTTGAATCCACCTAATTATATATATATATATATATATATATATATATATATATATATATATATATAATTATGAACAGATTATTTCGTTCCAAAGACATTTCTTGGCAAATACTCTTAAGATAGCAACTTCCCCTTCCGCCCTATGCACTCCCCCGCCCGCAGCCAGGGAGCTATTTCGGAGCGCACGCGGTGGCGAAGTTCGTCTCCCTTGGGTGACAACGAGGCGCCGTGACGCCAGGCGCCACCCAGAAATAGCAAACCCCCTCCAGACCCCTCCCTCCCCGCCCGGGAAGGGGATCATCATGGGCGCCAGGCGCCACGACCGGGAGCATCAACAGATGTCACTGGAGCGCCTCTGACCCGGAGGTCCTAGGTTCCCACTCCCCACGGCGGCAGGATTACCGACGCCAGCTTTTCAGCTAGGTCGAATTCAGTCGCTGTCTGGAGGAGAATTCTAGCGGCCGGCTGCTCTGATCGGTAGTTTTCCGTGGTTTCTCCGGTCAACACCTGGCGAATGCCGGCGAAGTACCCTAACAAACGGGCCACGAACTGCGCGTGAGCTTTCCTTCCTCTTGCTTGTCCTATCCTCACCCCTTACACACACCCGCTTACATGCACTACACTACCACATATTCCGGGAGACCGGTCGGGAGCTTAGAGCTAGTCCCGACTGGGGCGGTGCCCTGCTGGTGGGAGAGTCCTCGTTAGGGGGACACCCCACTAGTCGACGGTAGGTCGGCGCCGGATGTCGCCATCCGGCGGGGAAAGACTATCGCCATCTCCCGAGGGAAAACACGCACTACACTTACGGGAGTAATCTAAGCTGTGGACGCGCCCGGAATCACTAATTAACCAACCAGGCGCCACCGGCGAAAACACGCGCCTCGCTCCAGAATCCAGTTATCTCTGCTCGTTAAAAGTTCCCCTCCGAATCAATTTATAAGTATCAATGGGGGGTACGAAGTTCTTTTTATTCTAGGACCTAAAGCGTCGAAGCGCCAAGCTCGTCAGCACGTTTCCAAGAACGGAGTAATTTAACGGGAGATAATGAGATGTATTCGTTCATGGGTATCATAAGCTTATTCTCCTTTTTAATTAAATGAAAAATAAGCTTCGAAAATAAATAGGTTCTGACAAACAAACGCTGCAACCGTGCCACTCATGATCTTCCTGCTATACTGCCTTTGATCTCCTTTCGCTTGTATGACGGTATTCAAATATTTTTGTTACGGAAGACGATTATTTATCCTACCATAATTTAACTATAATAGCAATAATAGCAATAATAATAATAATAATAATAATAATAATAATAATAATAATAATAATAATAATAATAATAATAATAATAATAACGAGAACAATATTTTTTTGATGTTCTTCGAACAATCTGAAACAATATACTTTGCAAGAGATATTAACGAATTTACTTTCGGAGAAAGTAAATTACAGACATCTGGTTTTCTTGTAGTGGCATCTTGTCTTGGTGTCTCAGGGCATCAGTTGTTATCACTACATTGCCTCTGGCCGAGAGGACCTAGGGCTCCTGTTCAGACGGCGGCAGGATTTTCCACACGAGTGAGAAGCCAGGTCGAATTCTGTCGCTGTCTGGAGGAGAATTCTAGAGGCCGGCTGCTCTGATCGGTAGTTTTACGTGGTTTCTCCCATCAACACCAGGCGAATGGCGGAGCAGTACCCTAACAAACTTTCTACATATCGTGCATGATCTTTCCTTCCTTTTCCTAGTCATATCCTTACCCGGTACTTACACACACTGACACTTACATGCACTATACTACCACATATGTCGGGAAACCAGTCGGTAGCTTAGAGCTTGTCTGCGCTGGTTGGGGATCCCCTTCAAGGCGGCGTGTAATTCGGCGACGGATCTCGCTAACATTGACTTTGGTGACAAATGAAAAATATCACATTAGTATGCATTACAATATGCGGTTGTTCCAGTCAATACAAATCAAGCGATTTATGCGTGTTTAGTTTAGACATTCGCCACCGACAATAGAAATAGCTGGATACAGCACAGGTTTCTTCTTTGAGCTCTGCTATGTGTATACAAAGTGGCAGGAAATGAATACACGAACTGTAGAACATATGTGGATTTACAAAATCTCTGATTTTTTCTTTGGAGTATTAAAATAGTAAAAATGAAGTTTAGAATTATGTTTCTTCGACCCCTTCAATTAATATCATATCACAAGCAATTTGTGAATAGAAAAGCTTTGGCTTAGCAGAGACCAATAATGGGAATAGTGCTAAAATGAAATTTGAATAGTTGAAATGAACTTTTGCGAACGATTCGTGCTGAAGTAAATGTCTGGGATCTTGAGGGTACACACACCAAGAGAATGGAATTTGGCAAGTTCAATCCTCCGATCGACCCTGAGGGAAACACGCTTATCGGTAAGAGTAACTAGGAACTGAAAGTACAATATACAGCTAAAATTATCAAATCATGACAATACGCTCTTCGCCTACTCCGAGTCCGCTCAATAGTCCGAGTCCGCTCAACATGACCCCCGCGTCTCAACAGAGTGCTCTCCAAGAACCTCATGCCCTCTGGAGAACAATGAGCACTCCCTAGATCTTCCGGCTGCGTCAATACAATTTATGTAAAATTCGCATTAAAAACCAAAAGTAAAATTGAACATTTCTAGTTTTCGCTGGCTGAATGTTACAATTCCATTTATGCCGCCGTCTCTTCTCATGGCAAAACCTCACTGAAAGCAAGACACGGAAGGTCCGAAATTCGTTTACAAACTTGCAGCAAGATTGCAGGAGTGAATTTACTTTCCATGGATATTACATGTAACGCTTTTTAATTTTTTCAATATTTTAGTTCATGTAAATGGTCAACGATATATTATTCAACTTAATTTTAGAGTTAATTGAGGAAGATTTCGCAAATCAAATTTCTTTTGACTTTTCACGAAAGGACTGCGTACACCTTCCAAACGCAGCTGCTGGATTGATTGATTGACTGATTAGTGATTCCGGGCACGCACACGGGTGAGGTCATTAGTTTCGTAAGTGCAGTACATGTTTTATCGCGGGATGTGGCGGTGTTCTTCCCCGGATAGATGGTTAGATGCGTTAGACCAGGCCCGGATACATGGTTAGGCAAGGAAGAGGAAGGAAAGATCTCGCGCGGCCTATGGTCCGTTTGTTACGGTACTGCTT
The DNA here is from genome assembly GCA_011170035.1 of Teleogryllus occipitalis. Taxonomy (NCBI): domain Eukaryota; kingdom Metazoa; phylum Arthropoda; class Insecta; order Orthoptera; family Gryllidae; genus Teleogryllus; species Teleogryllus occipitalis. The sequence goes on along the minus strand of BLKR01001674.1, from coordinate 223,260 downwards.
CCGTATTCGTCTTTTATTGATCTGAAAAAACACGGAATAGTACTGAACAGAGTAGTCGATCGCTAGAATTATCCTCCAGAGAGCGACTGATCTACGCCTACTTATCTAACTTTCGCCTGGTGTTGATCGGAGAAACCACGGAAAATTATCGATCAGAGCAGCCGGCCACCAGAATTCTCCTCCAGACAGCGAATAGATGTCGAAAATTTGGCCAACGTTACGACTGCAACCCTATTATTTCCGGGTTAGAGACACTGATGTGACATCAGTTTTTTCCCTCAGCCACCTGACCGGGAGCGGCAGCTCAGTGCATCATCTGATGCCACTGCAGCGCCTCTGACTGGGAGGTCCTAGGTTTGAGTCCCGACATTGACAGGTTTTTCGACACTAGCTTTTCAGCAAGTTCGAATTCAGTCGCTGACTGGAGGAGAATTCTAGTGGTCGGTAGTTACCCATGGTTTCTCCGATCAATACTAGGCGAATGCCGAAGCAGTACCCTACCAAAAGGCCCACGGACCGAGCGCGATTTTTCCTTCCTCTTCCTTGTCCTATCCTCTCCCATTTCACACTCACACTAATATGCACTACACTACCACATACTCCGGGAGACCGGTCGGGAGTTTAGAGCTTGTCCCGGCTGGGGCGGTGCCCCGCTGGTGGGTGAGTCCTGGTTAGGGGGAAATCCCACTAGCCGACGGTAGGTCGGGGCCGGATGTCGCCATCCAGCGAGGGAAGATCACCGCCATCTCCCGAGGGGGAAACATGCACTACACTTACGGCTAATGGACCAATGACCTAAGCTGTTGACGCGCACGGAATCGCTAAACAAACATCCAACAGAGCCACCTGAGCCGGTTGCAGCAGTGGGTTGCGCACACGCACTTCCTTGAATCGACCGCCTCTGCGTCGCACTGGCGGCGGCGGCGCTAAAAGCCTCGTCGAGCAGCGCGTTAACGCCTCGAGACTTCCTGTCCGGAGCCACCTGAAGCTGCCCTTCAATTTACTAAGAGGGGCTCCCCGCCCCGCTCACGGTTTACGACGGGGGGCGGGCGGGCGATCCAGGGGGCGGCGCTAAAGGACGTGTTGATTGCCGATAATGGCGGAGTTCGGTGGCTGATTATACGTCGCCGGCCCATTTGTCAAAATCGCGGCGGGACCTCTCAATTTGTGAGCGTCGAAGGCGGTGGCGGAGTGGAGAGACTTAGGGAACACGCGGCATAATGCTCGGTGCGGGATGACACGAGTGATCTATTGCGAGATTACGTCGTCGAGGTGTCGACTCCTCCGAGGTGGCGTCAGCTGGCGAGGCGGCCAAGAGCCGGAGGCCGGCCCGGAGCATGACGGCTGTTGGAAGGTTCACTGTTGCTGCGAGGTCCTGCAAGGGAAGCTTTTAAATGATTCGTAGAGACCGGAAAAATATGTAATACGAAACGTCAAAATATGTACTTATAAGGGAAGCTTTTAAATGATTCGTAGAGACCGGAAAAATATGTAATACGAAACGTCAAAATATGTACTTATAAGGGAAGCTTTTAAATGATTAGTGGAGACCGGAAAAATATGTGAAATCCAAATATGGGGAGGCACATTCAAGACGTACGTTAAGGAACTAAGAATAACTTAAAACAAATTTATCCGTATTATCTATAAAAAAAGAATGATTCTTCACTTCCTCTTTATAAACAACTAAACATTTTACCATTACAACATCTTTTTTATATAAAGTACTACAAATATTTTATCTCAAAAGCGGAAATAATTGAACAGATAGAATATTTCACAATTACAGTACACGTAGCAAAGACACTAATCAAATTAAAAAGCCCAGAATTCATAAATCTCTAATATCAAGAACCTTAGTGTTCATTGGGCCTCAAATATATAATCAATTACCATTAGCTTTGAAAGATAGTAAGTCCTTAAATATTTTCAAACACAAGATAAAGATTTGGAATTTTAAAACACGATGATAATGATATAAACAAGTTAACTGAAATATTGCATTAAAATGTTTGCTGTATAAATTAAATATAAATTATATTATGGAATTATATATTTTGTCTAAGGAAATGTACCTATTGCATCTCTGTAAATTTTCTCTTATTGTATGATTTAAAGCTACGATTTTTATTTTGTATGTTCACAAAAACGTATATTGTAAATGTTAAAAAATACGAATATTGTTAAAAAAACACGCAACACATAAAAATACTATGTAGAAATAGATAATAAATTATAAATTCAGTATTACTAACCATCACAACTGGTTATCGATTAATTCCAATTCCGTTAGTAATTCCAAGAAACAACAATGTACATTATCTCTGTAAAGCAAGTTGGGAATAATTCTTCTTCTTCTTCTTCTTCTCATTATTATTATTATTATTATTATTATTATTATTATTATTATTATTATTATTATAGTACAATGTTTTTGTACAATTAGTACTTCATTTTATGAGCATTCCCTTCTCAAGGCGATAAGCAAAAGGTGAAGCCATTTCAAGGAAGGCCTTCTGCGTTGCGTGTTGTTCTTAGCCTCCGCACTCAGTGCAGTGCCAGCGTGGTGATGTCAGGCCTTTCACAATTTTCGGAGAAGGTACGGTGAACGTGGGTTGAGAAAGAAAATATTTGGGGGAACATGCACGGATACAGCGAGGCAGGAGGGTCCCGAGTAATGTACTTTAAGATGTATACTACAAAAAAAGACCTCTAAGAACCTTCTTTTACATGTTTTGGAGATAATGCTCTTCTGGGTTCCCCCGCCCCGCATCACGCATGTGGGATCAGAATCAAATGGATGCTCGAAATCTATGTAAAATACATTTGTTCGTCAACAAAAAGTGCTTTAACGTATTACAATTTAGAGTCTTGTTGTTCAAAGTTGGAATTCGGTTTGAAGCTACTATAACTTTTAAAACAATGATTTTAATAGAGAGGATAACTCCCCAGTATCGGTACTACTACATTTTATCTCTCTTGCATCATAGATCATTTTCTCACCCATCGCAAATTTTCTGTGCGTCACCCGAGAGCTCTCTCTGCACTTTTCACTATCAAAGCAGGAGTACCTCAAGGACCCACCTTCTCCCCCACCTTATATAACGTTTACGCATCTGATATACCAACCACCCAAAATACTGCAATAGCTCTGTTGACTGATGATGCAGATCTTTTTTCCACTCACAGTAATCTTGGATCAGCAGTGAAGGATCTGCAACATTACCTCTCATTGTTTTCCTATTGAGCTAAAAAAATGGTACATTGAAATAAATCCAAATAAAATCCAGTGGAAAGTGTTTATCCTTCATAGGCCAGACATTCCTCCAAATCTCACATATCGATCACAAAACAGCACCTGGCTCCATTCCAAAAAATCTGTCAAAACCTTTGAGTTCTGTTTGATAAAAGTTTTGGCGGCAAAACCTTCAATCCCGAATAGCACTAACCACTTGTACAGTCCATCAACCATACCCTATTCTTAAAAATTCATCCCCATTCAACTACATGTTGCTATTCATCTCTATAAATCAATGATCTGTCCCATACTCTCCTATGCTTTTCCAGTCTGGGCTGCCACAGCCAAAACAGACATCAACCAAATATAAATTTTCCAAAATAGATTCCTTCACACCATCGCAAAAGATCCCTGGTACATTCCAAATGCACAGTTATTTATTTTTGGATATTTTATTGTATCTTAAACTACAATTTTACATTTTATGTATCAAACGATGTCTCTTGTAAATATCCTATATCAATGTATTAGTCTCTTGTGGCTGGAGAAAGCCAATGACCAAGCTTCAATAAATAAATAAAAAACAAAAACAAAGAGCGGAATTTTTGGGCGGGTCCAGATTGTTTGCATTAGTAGTACAAACTGATTTAAGTAGCAACAAATATACGAGATATGCGATGTGAGGTAGATATAACAAGGGAGAGTGCTTGATTTAAAATGAAACAGAGAAGTTGATGAGAACAAGAATACAGAAATTTCGGAAATTCAAGAATGAATAGGCTGCACATAGAAAATGTACCAAATGAGAACAAGGATAAACACACAGAAGTTCATTTCACGTCCCTACAATTAGCAAGTGTCTGAAATAGATGTCAGAGAGAAAAGAATGGAGTAGGCGTGCATGAACCAGATAAATGAGTAAGAGCACAAATACATTTCAATTTAATGCCCAAACACGTCATCCAATTCAAATACTGTACCATTCCACTAGTAGATATAGCATTGTAAAGTTTACAACTGGTTCTATTTGTGTATAGAGTGTAGTATTCTATTTGTGTCCGATGGAATTCTAAGCAAAATTTATTATACGCAAAATAGTAATTAAAAGCTGTAGCGAAACCCCCAAATTTTACAAATTAGAAAACAAATTAGAAATAGTACTGTGATATACCAACATGAGGAAATTTTTATTATGGAAATGTCATTTTATATGACATAGAATATAGGGATGTCAATAGACGATCGCGAGGGGGTCGCTATGTGACAAATAAACAACCGGTGTTAAGGATCATTTTCGTTAGGTTGAAATGACAGAGCAGAGGTGGTTTTATAACTATTGTAATACAGAGAAAACTGGTCATGACCAAAGATCAATTCATTTTTTATTATCAATGTAATAATTGTTTAACTTGCAACATAATCATAGTTGATATTATAATAAATTCTAATTTGTTAAGTTGAAAGAAAGCTGATTATCATTGTTCGTTAGTACAATTCAGCATTTTAATAAGATAATCAGATTCCTCGCCACTCCGTATGGATGGCAGATTGAATAATTGGTTGCAGAATAAGTAGCAACAATTATGAACTTCGAACCCCAATTAACTGAGCTAGCACAACATAATTTTGGAATGATAGATATTTAAATTACGTAGGAATTATTAGGTTTCCAATGTAACCTTTTCCTGGCGCCCAAATTACATTTATCAGTAATAATTATGTTTCAATGTGTCGCTCCAAGTGGGGCTTGTTTTTAAATAGAAACACGGGCTTGTTTCAAATTGGCACCAGTCAACGTCGGGCATGTTTCAGTACGTATGAATAACACCTCTTACCGGGAGCGGTAGCTCAGTGCATCAACTGATGTCACTGCAGTGCCTCTGACCGGGAGGTCCTAGGTTCGAGTTCTGATGGCGGCAGGATTTTCGACACTAGCTTTTCAGCTAGGTTGAATTCAGTCGCTGTCTGGAGGAGAATTCTAGCGGCTGGCTGCTCTGATCGGTAGTTTTCCGTGGTTTCTCCGATCAACACCAGGCGAATGCCGGAGCAGTACCCTACCAAACGGGCCACGGACCGCGCGCGATCTGTCCTTCTCATTCATTGTCCTATCCTCTCCCCTTACACACACACTTACACTAACATGCACTACACTACCACACATTCCGGGAGACCGGTCGGAAGCTTCGAGCTTGTCCCGGCTGGGGCGGTGTCTCGCTGGTGGGAGAGTCCTGGTTAGGGGGAAACCCCACTAGCCGACAGTAGGTCGGCGCCGGATCTCGCCATCCAGCGAGGGAAGATCACCGCCATCTCCCGAGAAAAAAACATGCACTACAGTAACGGGACTAATGACCAAAGCAGTTGATACGCCCGGAATCACGAAAAAATCAATCAATAACACCTCTTGCAGAACACATTAATAATATTTATTGTTATCTGTACATATACAACAAATTATGTTTTACTATTAGGTAAAAGTCTCTGTTATACGTTTTCTGAGACATTCGACGCATTTCGATATCACTCCAACACCATGCTCTCAGAGTTGATCCCACTTCGTCGTGTCTCGTCGTGAGAAACAGCTTCTCGCTTCACGAAATAAAATGAGCACTCCTCCCCTCTCGAACTGCAGCTGTGGTATAGCTCCGACCGCCGTTCGCTCTGAAACAGGGTTTTCGATGTTCTCAGGAGAACGATGAGATTTTGCACGAGAGGATGAGAATGAATGCGTCGGCCGCGAGAAGTATTTGAAAGTGCCTGTTATGCTGGTCACGATTGGAGCCTCAAGAACGTGACTCACGACAAATACGCGTCGAAGAAATACATTCCAGCACAGCCCCTTTGCGTACTGAGCTATTCCAGAGCCTCGGAATATTGATTTAGCTTTTAACACAATTACATACGAATTCGCGGATCGGTAAAGCACGCTAGAAACATTACAAATGGAGAATGAATCGTTTCGAAAATTTCCGTGGATTCTGTGTATTAATTTCGAATATTTTAGACTTTATTCGTGTATTTTTCATTATTACGTGGGAATTTTGTATTGAGATTGAAAACTGATCTCTTATTTCTGAAATGCGAAGGCATGTTTTTACATGAGCATAAAATATTGATAACTGAGCTAATACTTGATATTTTCTCCTCCAAATTCAAGTTAGCCGTAGGATTCTATGCTTATTAGTCAATTCAATCGTCTTCTGTATTATTACAGTAGTGTACATACCTTTTGCGACTCTCACACACCACCAATTTTTATAAACAAGGTGAAGAATGAGAATTTCACGGACACCTGATGAATTTCCATTTGACTTTAAAAATATGAAGAATTTATTTAAAACAACGCATCTAAATATTCATGTCAAATGCAACCCGCAATAATTTGTAGATTTTTTGAATCAATATCGTTAAATAACTCCTAAACAATAGGTTTTAGGACCTTAAAAACTAAAATTTTGAGAGCGAAAGCTTCAAAGAAATATTTCTCAACTCCTAATATACAGGATGAGATCTTAAACATTCTATTACATTTTTGCTGGTTCCACGATTCTTTATTCTATCCCACCTATTCAGAGCCTGTAGAATCAGTCACTGTATGTGAAATTGAAGTAATTACTTTATAGTCTACGCGATTGAAGTACGCTGGTGTACCCCTCTGCACGGTAATGAAATTAAATAAGAATAGTTTGTATCGACAATGATGTATTGTCATAATTTATAAGGAGACATACCGAACAAGTGACGGAGGATGACAGGGTCTTGCAGAAAAAGATGTGTTACATGTATATTAATAAGGAAATGGAAACATAGGAAAGAGCGTGGGGTTTAACATGAATTCTCGCACGGTTACGATAGTATTGGTATATTTCTTTATTTTACTGAGATAACTATGTTGACGTGGATGCAGTTACAGACATAAATATTACCCATTTGGTGAATTCTAATTTTAGTTTCCCTTCATCTTCCTTCTCTCTGCTTTCGAACTACCATTTTTCTTCTCGCGAAAGGCGACAAGGAATTACACCCCGTGCTCTTGAAAGCCTCTCATCTTAGGAGCTGTCTTGTTTGCACAGCACCTCGAGCTTGTCTTGATGTGCCATCTCTCCTTGTTTACTTTCAAACACTTCACTCTAGTGTTATTCGCTGCGTCTTAAATCACCGCTGGCCTTTTGCATCTCCGCATCGGATGCCCCGCTCTCGATCTCAGACCGACGCGAGCACAATACCGCGCTTCGTGGCCGTTCCGACTAACCACCGGGCGGCGTCCGCCCACTCGCCCGCCCACTCGCCCGCCTACTCGCCCGCCCGCCCGCCCGCCCGCCCACAACCAGCCCGCCCGCCCACAACCAGCCCGCCCGCCCGCCCGCCCGCCCGCCCGCCCGCCCGATGCCCGCCCACAACCAGCCGCCCGCCCACAACCAGCCAGCCAGCCAGGCAGCCAGCCAGCCAGCCGCCCAAACGCCCACCGCGCGCCCGCCCACGCCGCCCGCCCGCCCGCACGCACGCACGCCCGCCCGCCAGCCCGCCTACCGCCCGCCCGCCTACTGCCCGTCCACCGCCCGACCATTGCCCGCCCACCGCCCGCCCACCCACTGCCAACCCACCGCCCGCCTGCCCACCCAAACCCAAACCGGCCGCCCGCCTACTGCCCGCCTACCGCCTCCCTACCGCCTGCCTACCGCCTGCCTACCGCCTGCCTACCGCCTGCCTACCGCCTGCCCACCACCTGCCCACCTACCGCCTGCCGCCCACTGCCCACGCCCACCGCCCGCCCAACTCCCAAACACCGCCCGACCACCGCCCGGCACCCGCCGTCACCGCCCACCGCTCGGGCGCCCACCCTGCCCTTGCCCATCCCCCATCTGCTCGCCCGCCCGTCCGCCCGCCCGCCACCCCCGCCCAACGCCCGAACACCGCCGGCCCCGCCCACCCACCTGCCCACCGCTCGGACATCCACCCACCCTCTGCCTATCTCCCTTCTCCACCGCCCGCCGCCCACCGCCCGGACGCCCACCCACCCTCTGCTTGCCCGCCCGCCCACTAGCCCACCGTCCTCCCACCCAAACCCGCCCGCCCACCAGCCCACCGTCCTCCCACCCAACCCCGCCCGCCCGCCTTCCCGCCTGCCTTCCTACCGCCTGTCCACTGTCCGCCCACCCGACCACCCACCGCCTGGATTCCCCAGATCCCACTCACCTCGAGCGCATTGGATCAATAGGTCACGCATAAGTCAATCAGAAGCCACTTCAGAAAAGTGTTTTAAGGATCCACGTTTTCAATTTGTAGGAATATCATTCAATGAAATAATCATAGACGTAGGTGTTTCAAGAAGTAAACGAGAACGGAGATGGTTAGCGTTGTTCAATCACAATTCTCACAAATATTATTAACATTTTTAATAAATTAATATATAACTCTAAAGATCATTTTTAGAATTACACTTGAACCATTTTATGAATCTGACCAAATGGATACATCGTTTGAGTATATAATACGCTAAAAAGATTTTTGTATGATTTTTAAGAAGTCTTCGACACCGAACTCTGGAATGTGCAACTACTTTGAAGGGAAATTCCCTCTCGCAGATGCAAATCAGATGTACAACGAAAAATAAAGGATGCTGTAGCTTATGATCTGAAGGTATTAAGATGGCGAAAGAACAATGCGCATCACACGCTGCGATATTCCTACCTGGGTAACTCGGAAGCAGAGCATCCTAGGCCTTAAACTCAGATTTTTGAGCTCCCAAATGTTCTTGAGTGCCCGTTATGTTTCATAGGACATATCCAACTAAATGAGATATTTTTACTCTCTCGCCTTACTTCGAAAGAAGATGAAGAACAGCAATTGTGCGCCGGAGTCGGAAATGTTTCTACAGGAAAACTCTGGTAACAAAAATATCGATAAATCTTCTTCGCACATTAAATTACTAAATGTCTGTCTTTCCGTCTGTCTGTGGTCAACACTAGCGCTTAATAAGTTTAAACGATTTTTTCAAAATTCCTATTTCTTGTTCGATTTAAACAAGCTCGAGGCCCTACGGGCTTGAAAAGAATATTTTAATTTTTGGGAATACTTTACCTTAAGCCTGAACAATTTTTTTTAATTGTTAATTTCCTCGGATAATGTTCTCAGATAGCATAAAGTACGTTTAAAATGTGGCGCTGGTCTCATTTTCGGTGAAATCCCTGATATTTCGAAAATTGCTAACGTTCAATTTTCAAACAAAGAGTTGAAAAATATTGTCACGCAATCCGCCACATTACATGTCGTGTAGTACGTAGTACTGACCTGGCCCAGTGCGCGGAAGTGGTAGGGATGTTTAAAAGATGATTGGATGAAAGGAGAATGTTTTACCGTTCTATAATATTCTCTTAGTAAAATTTCAATTCTAGTGTTAGGAACCCAAAAATTGAGAAAATGAAAAAAAAAGCCCATAGATATGAAAAGCCCATAGATAGCAACTGGATAGAAGGGTAGCGCAAACTCGAAAAGCTAGCGGACACTAAACAGATCACTACAAGAAAGTCTGTGCCATTCTGGAGGACCACTAGTTGTCCTCTGTCAGAGCAGAAGCCACATAAGGAAGTAGCATAAGTTGCACTCCCGAATTTTTCAAATTTTTTTCGGCGTCGTGGTGCAACCACATTTTTGTGGAATTGATTTATTAGCATTAAATATAAATTCAAATATTATTCTTTTAGTGTCATATGTTATTTAAATCCAGTATGGACTTATTAGCAAGTGAACTGAGTTTAAAAGTTTAAAAATGCACTGAGCTATATCATGAAAATTCTATTTAAACCATTAATATCTCGGAATTAGACCAATGTTGTCCCTTGTCCATCTGCGCCCTTCAATTACAGCGATGCTCCCTCCCTCCCTCCCCCTTGTGAGCGCAAACCCACACCACAAACGGGCCCACAGTGGGGCCACAGGAGGGGAAAGTTGGCAAAAAGTCCAAAATCAAAATTCTCTTCAGAAACTCCATTTCACATGAAAGGAGGTAGCAAAATGTCTCCTTCGTCGTTCCCCGATCAGGAAAGGAAAGGGGAATCAAGCCACTCCGTTCAGTGGAAGTTTGAACTTGCACACGTGATGCGCGGCGCACTTCTTCGCTCGCGCAGTAAGAAGAGATGCGTGTTTTCGATGCAGATATTTTTGCTCTCTCGACTAGCAGAATCGCACGTGCTATGGATACAATACCTAGAGATATGTACTTTAAATCTGTATTTCTAAAAAAAACATATTCACTGAATAATAATTTAGTCATTCCAAGTAGTCATATTCATTCACGTGTCACAATGGAATTAAATTTTGAAATTCGGTTTTTCATATTGTCTTTTAGTTCCCTTCCGGGTATTTTCGAGCTATGATTTTAACTGAATCTGATTCTGGAATTCATCTAGTTCTCAAAATATTAATCAGAGTTTGCCCATGTTTGCCTCATTTTGCGTTAAGATACTTTGTTTACGATGGTGCACATCTAGTTTTGTTAGCCTTTCTATCTACAGTATTCATTTTTTGATTTTTCCTTCGTGATCTGGTACTGATAGCTCTTTATTAACAAGAAGAGACACTGAAAAGGCGAGGAAACAGAAAAAGTGCAACCTGGAAGAAGAAAGAAAAGTGCTTCGCAGGCTGTTAATTGCTTCTAACACACTGATTTCACAAATGGAATAGAGAAAAAATATCACAAAGGCATTAGATCTAGAAGTTACACCAATGTTAATGGCTTAAAGAACAAATTCACTTTTTAAAGAAGATTCACATGATGAAAGTTCGGACTTTAGATTATGTAAATATTTATTTAAAAGTTGTACAATTAAATAAGTCATTATTTAATTATAAAATGTGCTTTCATTGCCAAAAATCGGAAAAACGCTTAAAAATATTTTTTGCCAACTTTTCCCCTTTCTGGCCTCAGTGTGGAGCGGCGGGCGACCCCAGTGCGGTCGCCACGAAGTACACTGGTTGAATCGGGCCAAAAACCTGGCCATAAAATCAAAATTCAAAGTGCACGTTCGGAATTCTGACTTAGCAAATCTCGTTTGGACGACATTGGAGCACACTATTTCAGTTCCAGAACGTTATTTCAATCATTTTTGTCGTCCTTACAGTCTCGTAAAGTTACCGCTGCTCGAAACACTCGAATTCATTGATGCTTGTCGACTATATTTGTGAAATTAAAGAAAATATTTAAATTTTTTGTGGATGCTTATCGTATTTCCGAACAGAAGATTCTTTTGACTATAAGTTAAGTATATTCTTAAGAAAAAGTATCTAATAATTGTATATATAACACGACGGAACCCTAACCGATAGAGCGTAACAATGTTAGTCATGTATTCGTATATTGTGGATTATAGTTTTTGTTGTGCGTATTCCTGCTTCAATCTTTTTTTTTATTTTTCAAGTAGAACACCCTTAATCAGAATAATAAACATTTAGTTATACATACCTGCACTTTTATTTTATAGCCATTTTGCTGCAATGCTACGTAGTAAGATTTAACACTAGATATCCCGGAATTGACTTCGACGCCACAAGGAAATTATTTTCTCTGTATGTTTTTTTTCGATTTCTCCTTCTGACAATTACTTTTAATATGAAAATTACTGATATAAATTTTTGGAATGAAAACAATATGGAATGATAACAACAACCCACGACCGAGAGAACCATTGTATCCATATTTCTACACATAACGGGTTCATTTTTATTAGTCAGTCTTTTCAAAACCGTCATTTTCAATGTTGAAATTTCATTATGATATTCGCAATCAGTTATCTCTAGAACCCCATATGCATATTTTTTAAAACATTTTTGTTTGTTTTTCAATGAGTAGATCCGCCATTTTGAAGCTGCCATTTTGAATTTTGAAATTTCATTATAACATTCAAATTGTATTGTATAAAAAGTGTTGTATCGCAGCTTCTGGGTCAATGACCCCCATCTCGATCAGGTTTTTCGTCCAGTTTCCCTGATCCATTGAGCAAATTCTGAGATGGTGACTTGTTTTGCTTCTGGACATAAATGTAACTTCATTATCTGTGCACGACTTCTATAATTCAGTGGGAAATATAGTTATTCAAATTATCGTTTCCATGTTGTCGCGGCAGGAAGTATTATTCCTTGACGAAGGACATCATGGATAAGAGCCAAAAATTTATCGCTGATTTAGCCTTGAAAATAGATTTTATTACATGGGAGTGTTTTTTTTAAATTCAAAATTCAAGTAGTATATTACTTAGAATAAGGATCACACAATTTTGAAAACGTGCATAGAATTCACTTTTCCCCATAGCACGTCATATAGAGTTTTAACGTTTTTTTTGTCATAAAAATAAATAAATAAATAAATTCATCAACGTCATCCGTTGATACCTATATTTACGCAAATCCACTGGCTTTTGCAATTATGACCGGGTTTCAGGCCCGATTGAACCAGTGTGCGCCTGCTGCCAAATAAAATTCACGCAAGTGGATCGGGCGCGGCGCGTTATGTGCAGTTCCAAGAACCGCCGCGGCGCGCGCTGACGTGCTTCGGGGAAGAGCGTATAAAGTTCGGTGGATGAAGTGTGGCGGGCCCCGACCGTCGCCGCCATTCGCCGCGACGTTTATATGTACATATTTAAAAAGCCATCCGCCCGCTTATCGCTGTGAATTTATTCGTTCCACGTAATTCGTCGCGGACGTTTCCGAAATCTTTTTACGGACGTTTTTCGTTTCTTAAGCGCTCTTTTGCTAGAAATAAATTTCTGGTCGAGCGTTTCCGAGAAGCACCCATGGACCTTTCACCCGAGCGAAATTAAAATCGTAACCTCTCGTTGATAAACGATCAATAACTGTTATGAATGGGCGCACGTCCAGGTAGAGAGGAGGTAGGGGGGAGGGGGCGCCACAATGATAAAGAAAGAGAGAGAAGGGGGAAGGAGGAAAGAAGTGGAGTGAACGGTTGTGTGGTGTGGTCTAGGGTGTTGTGGTGTGTTGGTGATGTGGTATGTGATGAGGTGAGTTGTGTAGTGGTAGTGTGGTCGAGTAGTGCTGACGAGGTAATGGTTTGCTGGTGGTGTGGTGGTGATGGTATGGTGTGGTGTGGTTGAGGTATGGTGGTGGTAGTATGGTGTGGTGTGGTTGAGGTATGGTGTGATGTGGTGGTGTGAAGGGGCTGTGGAGTTGTGGAGAGAGTCGTGTGGTAATGGTGAAGTAGTGGTGGTGGTGGTGTATAGTATTGTAGTGTGGAGGTGTGGCGGGCTGATGGTGGTACGGTGTGGTGGTGGTATGATGTGGAGTGGTTGAGGTATGGTGTGATGTGGTGGTGTGAAGGTGCTGTAGTGTGTTGTGGATATATTCGTGTGATAATGGTGGAGGTGGTGTGGTGGAGGTGTGGTGTGGTGGTTTGGTGTGGTGATGATGTGGTGTAGTGATGGTGGTGTGGTGTAGTGATGGTGGTGTAGTGTGGTGATGGTGAGGTTTGGGGATGGTGGTGTGATGTGGTGATATGTGGTGTGAGGTGTGGTATGGTGTGATGAGGTTGAGGTTTAGTGTGATGTGGTGGTGTGAAGGTGCTGAGGTGAGTTGTGTAGATAGTCGTGTGGTAATGGTGGATGTGTGGTGTGGTGTAGTGATGGTGGTGTAGTGTAGTGGTGAGGTTTGGGGATGGTGGGGTGATGTGGTGTGGGGTGTGGTATGGTGTGGTGAGGTTGAGGTTTAGTGTGATGTGGTGGTGTGAAGGTGCTGAGGTGAGTTGTGTAGATAGTCGTGTGGTAATGGTGGAGTGGTGGTGGTGGTGGTGTGGTGATGTGGTGTGGTGATGTGGTGTAGTGTGGTGATGGTGAGGGTTGGGGATGGTGGTGTGATGTGGTGATATGTGGTGTGGGGTGTGGGAGGGATCCAGAGGGGAGCCCCCGCTGTTTTCGACGCGTCATCACCGCTCGTAACTCTCTTCGTTGTATACACAACAAATGCGCCGCTTTGTGCTCGTCTTATTTCCACAAACAGACTTTCGGACGCTGCAGCTTCTGCGCAGTGCGGCCGGAACGTTGAAACATGGCTATTGATTCTGAGTGTCATTTGAAAATTAGTTGAAGAACCGGTTACGCACTACAGAGAAAGTTATATAATGTTTTGCGAAAAAATTGTGAATTTTAACAAAAAAACTCTTATTACAGAGCCCTGATAACAAAAAAGTGGATAAATCCAGTTGCTATATTTAGAAAAAAATCCTCTAACACATGGTGTAGCTAGAATGCATGTTTTGTAGGTCCTTGATACCGAAAGCGAATGACGGCAAAACGTTTGTTTGTCCGTCCGTCCGTCCGTCCTCTATGACTAACTTTTATCCAACTTTCATCTAAGTGCACTATGTTCCTTTTCTCGTTTCTAAACTGTCGCATTTTTCGTAGATATGAATGTCGTCAGAACATTATATCATTTCTTTACATCAGTAGATACTATTTCCTCGTTTTGCAATCCCATTTTTATGAATAAGCGATAAAATATAGAATATTCAAAAAATTTCGTAAATCCTCATCATTAACATTCTTCATTCTACATTCGATTGTTACATGAGCATTTTTAAATAGCATGGAATTTGCGTCGTATTGCGTTCTACACAAAATGGTAATACTTTAGTTTCCTACAGGTTCTGTACTTCAGTCCACTGTTTATTTTATTTCCATAGTTTGTATTTTACTTGTTTAGTATATAAATTAAGCATTAGGATTAATTTAATCCAAGTCGATCAAAATCATACTAAAATGTTTTAACTGTTTCTAAATTGATGCATTTCTGAAATTTAAAACAAATTGCAAGCCGAACTGTTTGTAAAAGTTGTCTTCTACGTATCAATGATGATTATTTTAAAAAAATAGTCTTGCAATGGCAGCGACGTTGGCCAACTGTGTTTCAGAAATGATGTGTAGGTACTACATTAGAACGCAATGTGAAAATAAGCTCAGCGCATTTCGTTCACAAAGATTAATGTCTCAACTGCAATTACACACATTTAGACCGTACGATAACCTTCCTCACTTATCATCCGTTGAACAATATTTCTCACAATCGCATACATTAACCTCAGGGCTTCAGAAAAAAATATTTATTTTGTAGCACTTTCCTACTCTACAGCTCGATGTCGAAATTTGCCGTGAATAGGAACAACATTGCCAGTCATTCTTACAAGTATTTTGACACCGAGTCGTAAATTGGCTGTAGCAAACTCGGTGCAACAAGTGTGAGTTGATTGGTTAGTGATTCCGGGTGCGTCAACAGCTTTGTTATTAGTCCCATAAGTGTAGCGCATGTTTTTCTCGGGATATGGCGGTGATCTTCCCCCGCTGGATGGCGAGATCCGGCACCGACCTACAGTCGGCTAGTGGGGTTTCCCCCTAACCAGGACTCTCCCACCAGCGGGGCACCGCCCCAGTCGGAAGCTCTAAGCTTCCGATCGGTCTCCCAGAATGTGTGGTAGTATAGTGTATGTTAGTGTAAGTGTGTGTGTAAAGGGAGAGGATAGGACAAGGAAAAGGAAGGAAAGATCGAGCGCGGTCCGTTGGTTAGGGCACTGCTCCGGCATTCGCCAGGTGTTGATCGATGAAACCACGGAAAACTATAATTCTCCTCCAGAGAGCGACTGAATTCGAACTAGCTGGAAAGCTAGTGTCGAAAATCCAGCCGCCTTCAGGACTCGAACCTATGACCTCCCGGTCAGAGGCGCTGCAGTGCCATCAGTTGATGCACTGAGCTACCGCTTCCGGTAACAAGTTTGAGATAGCGCAGGGCATATTCCCGACTCGCATCGGCAGAGTTACAATGACATTCGCAGAAAATAGGAAAAATATAAAAATATTAATCTACGGTGAAGCAGAGCGGCATTACTGAATTATAGTTCGAAAATACACACTCCAAAAATTTGGGAGCCACTCCTTGAACAAACAGATTTTGCGGAGGTCTCCCGTTCGATTGGCCATTCAGATGCAATAAACTCAATATCAATCGTAAACTAAGATCACTCCCATGCGATGACGTAACATTTTTGAACATTTTTCAAGGCGCAGTTGCAAGAGAACTGCACAGACATATTGGTACAACTAATAATTTTGATCGAACTTGATGTAATTTCACATACTATAATATTTTACGAACATAAAGGAACTAAAGTATATCGTATGTGGATGGACCTGCTCAAACGTTCTAGAGAAGGAGGGAGAGGGTCAGGTTGGTGACAGGGAAGGACAGGGACTTGAAGTGCTTCCGATTGTTCGCCTTGCGAAGGTTTCTATTCGACTGGCCATACCACTGCAATAAACTTACCAAATGTAAATGAAGATCACTCCAATGCGGCGATGAAACATTTTTCAACATTTTTCAAGACGCGATTGCATGAAAACTACAGGAATACACATGTAATGAATTTTGATCTGATTTTGTGCGTTCTTTCACATACTATGATATTTTCCGAACGTGAAGGGACACCGGTAAAGTCCCCAAATATGGAATACTTTTTACATTTTCGACTATAACTTCACAAAATATGCCCAAATGTGAGGACTAGTGTAGAAAATTGCTTAAACCAATCATTTATAAATACGTGTGGTTAATATTATTCATTTAAATCTATTAGAAAATCACGATATTATGTCATTAAAAAAGGTCTACTTATATCCCACATTAGGCGTACCCTTTTCCTAAAGTGGAATAGTGAATAATTTTTGCTTTTAGCAAATGATAAGTGCGTTACCTTTTAGAAACAAAATTTATTTTCGCACGAATACATGTTTGATTTAATATAACAGACAATTCCTGCAGAGGAAATTCATTTTTGCATTACCTGTACATGAACATGAGCCCTGCCCTTACGCTTCTGTGTCCAATTAGTTGTGCTCTGGGACCATTCACCTTCACAATACGGTATAGAATGTCTATTTTAATATGCTAGAAAATGTAATTTAATATACAGACAAAAGAACCAACTACTTGTAGCGGAAATGTGGATTATTCCACATTAGGACAATGCTCGTATTCCACATTAGTGACATCGCGGCCATATTGCTCTCAAGCTGTTTCGCGGTCAAAATCTGCATCAATGATCTTTATATATTTTGCAATATTTCCTTAGATATACAACTAATACATACTTTGTAGATAATTATTATAATATTTACGGCACACGAGTAACAACAAGTCTTTTGTTCACTACTCCAATATTTTTGTTGACGCTCAGAAGAAAACACGCTCTGCCACTTCACTCAAAGCTTCAACTAACATTTTTTTTCTACGCTTGGTCGGAAGCCTTTTCCAAATAATTCCCAAATTTTATCTCCAGATGTCAGCGCATTGCAAGTCCGATAATTCGGTATTTCACATTCGGAATGTTCGGACATTGGAAGACCTTACCCTATATCGTATGTTGATGATGAAATAACTGTTCAAATGTCCGAGAGAGAGAGAGAGAGAGAGAGAGAGAGAGAGAGAGAGAGAGTCTGTGTGTGTCTGTGAGAGAGAGAAAGAAAGAAAGAGAGAATACATAGATGCAGAGTGTGTGTATGTGTGTGTATGTGTGAGAGAGAGAGAATAGATAGATAGATAGATGGATAGATAGATAGATAGAGAGAGAGAGAGAGAGAGAGGGTGTGTATGTATGTGTGTGTCTGTGTGTGTCTGTGAGAGAGAGAAAGAGAGAGACAGAGAAAGAGAGAGAAAGAGAGAGAAAGAGTGAGAGAGAGAGAGAGAGGGTGGGGGCGGGAAGGGAGGGGCAGGGACTTGAAGGGCTCCTGATTGTCCGCCTCGGCTGAGTCGCGCGGCAGTCGTCAGCCCCATCGCCGCCTGCGTGCATTCCGCCGACTCACCCTCCCCTTTGTCCCTCCCCCGCCCCCTCCACAGGCAGCTCCTCACTTGCCCCGCCAGGAGCGCGTCTCACGGTGTCTCGGCCCGCTCCTCCTCTCGCCCCGCGCGTTCAGGCAGCACTCGAGGGCTCCCTCTGCACGGCGCACACTGGTTCCATCGGGCCAAAAAACCGGCCATAATAGCAAAATTCAATCTATGCGTCCGGAATTCTGACTTAGCCAATCTCGTTCGGAAGACATTGGAGCACACTACTTCAGCTCCAGAAAGTTATTTCATTAATTATTTTTCTTTCTCATGGTCTCGTGAAGTTACCGTTGCTCGAAACACTCGGAATTCATTGAGTCCTGTCAACGATATTTGTGAGATTAAAAAAAAGTTTTAAAATTTGTTTGCGGATTCATTTTGTATTTCCGAATAGTAGATACTTTTGACTATAAGTCAGGTATATTTTTAAGAAAAAGTGTCAAATAATTTTATGTATGAATTATAACGTAGAGAGTAATAATGTTAGTCACGTGTTTTGTGGATTATAATTTTTGTCTTGCGTATTTCTGCCTCAATCATTTTTTTATTTATCAAGTAGAATGCACTTAATCAGGATAACACACATTTAGCTGCACAGTTCTGCACCTTTTTGTTTTATAACCTCTTCACTGCAATACTACATAATAAGATTTAACACTAAAAATATCCGAGAATTGCCTTCTACGCCACAGGGAATGAGTTTGTCTGTATATTTTTTTCAATTTCTCCTTCTTATAATTACATTTAATAAAATTACTGATATAAATTTTTGGAATGATAAAAATATGAACCCGTGACCTCAAAAACTATTGTATCCATATTTCTACTAATATCATTATTTTTATGAGTCAGTTAGCCATTTCCAAACCACCATTTTTAATTTTGAAATTTCATTATGATATTCGAAATCAGTAATCTCTCGAACACCATATGTATATCTTTTATGCAGTTTTGTTTGTTTTTAAATGAGCAGATCCGCCATTTCAAAGCCGCCATCTTCAATTTTAAAATTTATTTACGATATTCAAATTCAGCGACCTCAAAAACCCATTGATACCAATTTTTACGCAAATCCACGCGCATTTGCAATTATGACCAGGTTTTAGGCCCGATTGAACCAGTGTGCGGCGCGGCGCGGCGCGGCGTGGCGGGGACACAGCCTTCGCCCGTCAGAAGTCGTTCGCGCCTCGACGAAGCACTGATTAATGACGGGTGATCGTTTCACCCGCCGTTGACACAAGCGACTTCTGCGCCCACCGCGTGCGCAAGAGGAGCGGAACGACCTTCGAAATGGCTTTCTATGGAACAGCGGCATTTTGAGGGTCGCGTTTTCGTATGCGTCAGTCTGTTTGCAACATTTTTCATACTTGTTCAAAGACTTCATCTTGGTCTTTTGGAAAATGCCTCCTCACCGTTTGGATTGATTGATTTTTTCGTGTTTCCGGGCGCGTCAACTGCCTCGGTCATTAGTCCCGTTAGTGTAGTGCATGTTTTTTTTCTCGGGAGATGGCGGTGATTTTCCCCTCGCTGGATGGCGAGATCCGGCGCCGACCTACCGTCGGCTAGTGGGGTTTCCCCCTAACCAGGACTCTCCCACCAGCGGGGCTCCGTCCCAGCCGGGACAAGCTCTAAACTCCCGACCGGTCTCCCGAAGTATGTGGTAGTGTAGTGCATGTTAGTGTAAGTGAGTGTGCAAGGGGAGAGGATAGGACAAGGAAGGGGAAGGACAGATCGCGCGCGGTCCGTGTCCCGTTTGGTAGGTACTGCTCCGGCATTGGCCTGGTGTTCGTCACCGTTTGGAGAAGTTGTTTTCTGTGTGTTGTGAGGAAATATCGCCTTCAAGGTGTACTCATGCAGCGAACGAGGAAGGCCACGCGTCCGTTTGTAAACGTAAATGCCCCGCTCTCGTGAATTCTGAATTTACGTGCGCTGAGTGTAATGCTGTGAGGGAATAAGCCTATTTCATACGAATGTGGGCCAAACGTTTCGATAGCGGTGCTTCACAGACAGCTTAGGCTGATCCGTCAATGGTATCAGCGTGGCTCGGTCGGCTCCCCAGCCCTCCAGTCCCATCTAATGCCACTTCGAACGCCCTCACATGTACTATGTAGCAATTAAATCCCTCTTTTTGCGTCCCTCAAATTGGGAGACAGGGGGCAGAACAAGTGGATTGCAAAAATAATACGTCAGCCCCACGCAGAAAAATAGTTACGTTGACTGTGACAGAAACTGAAGGATTATTTGGACGTTTATTTGCCGACGTCCATTCTAAAAAGTACAGGGAATTTCACAATTCAAAACGATGTGACAAAAATAAATCGACTTCCATGACATCAATTGAGTTTTAAAATTATATTTGAAGGCTTACACTTTTCAAATAGTTTCTTATTAAATAGGCACTACTCTTAATTGTGAAAACGAATAGTACTATTTTGTTCATATCTATTTATTTTAAAATGTTAGAGTTTCGAATCCTATTAAAAAGAAATTATCCCAATTTAAATTGGGAGACTGGAGAAAAAATAGTACAAAATGGCCAGAGAATTATGCTGAATTTATTTTGGTAAAAATCAAAACGTTGAAATTGTTTATAAATGATGAAAAATATTAATGTATGTTTTACAGTTAAATTTAATTACGCCTTATTCTCCTTGGCCAGTTCTTCCTCCTGACCAAGCAATTTCAGCTACGTTCCTTTCGCCATCTAACAGACAAAGACGTTATTACTAGGGCGACTAAACAAGCGAGTTGAATTTTGCTCAAAGGCTTCTTTTATGCTTGAGTATCTTTTACATGCAGTAAATAAATCTACAACATTGGCCAGCAAGCTTTTTTTCCTCTCTGAAGAAAGACGTTCAAGAATTTCTTCGCTCTTAAGGAATATAAGGTATAGGTCTACTCAAAAGTGACCGAGAATAATGGAAAATTACATTTTTTTACCATTCTAAAATCCTGATGGCCTTTGAAATCTGTGGCGAAATCCGTTTTTTTTCTATCTGCGACTTTTTGGCAAGATGGCGTAGGTGCCCTTGAGTTAATTGGTTTGATCCTCTTGAATCATGATTTTGGAAACGCAAGCATGTGAAATTAAAAAAACAAAAACTAGCTTTTCAACTGAAAACACCAGAGAACAAAAGCAGGAGAAGAACAAAAGCAGAAGCAAAAGAAAGAGGGAAGACGAAGTGGAAAGAGGTGTAACGTATGCTGCAGGTGCACTATAGGTATGCAATTTTTAATTACTTCCCCTGAAAAGTCATTTTCCTTGCGAATTGATTAACGAAATGCATCATAACTCGGGAAATAATAGAGATTATTTCTGTATTTTACAGTTTATTTTTCAGGTTGTTATGTGAAACACATATAATATTTTACTATACAATACTTACATTCCAAAGAAAGTAAAAGAAAATAAATCCAAATTTGTTTAAAAATTAATATTAAATATTAATTGAGATATTGTGTCACCAGTAAAACACTAAAAACTCGTATAACTTAAAACGTAACTTTCATTAAAAAATTATGATGTTATTGTAGGTTTCCTACATGTTTATCTACATTAAAGTCATAAATTAAAAACCTGAAATATTTTATTTGGAAATTTTTGCTTTGAGTAGACATATATCTTAAAAATCCACAGCATCGATCGGGCATGTACCAGCAAAATTGGGGGTAACAGTACTGAACAGTACTAACAGTACGATACCGTTAGACAACCGAAACCACCCAAGAGGCGTTTGGTAATGGCATATTTCGTTTCGTACGGAATTGAGACGTTTTGGACGGAAGAAGTAACACATCTTAAGCCAGCTGGCTACATCTGCTAGAATATTCTAATGGCACTGTAACAAAATTAAAATATAAAATTGTTCAAGTTTTATCAACTCGTAAGAAAGAAACAATTGAGGTATGTAGCTTCGGTTGAAGCTGAGACTACGAACGCAAATTTGTTAGGGAGAGACTGACTGGTGTTCGTAAGAAATGCATTTCTGAATGTAAGTCGAGATATTTTAAGCCAAGCAGTAGCGTCTTCAAGAGATTAGAAGATTGGC
Source organism: Teleogryllus occipitalis (assembly GCA_011170035.1). Taxonomy (NCBI): domain Eukaryota; kingdom Metazoa; phylum Arthropoda; class Insecta; order Orthoptera; family Gryllidae; genus Teleogryllus; species Teleogryllus occipitalis. Next base: position 201,102 of record BLKR01001674.1, on the reverse strand, counting down.
GAAAACTTCCGTAAGGTATTTAAGAATATTTTTTTTTTATTAATTTATTTTCTTATCGATTAGTACATATATAAGAATAACGTTGTACTATACATTCATTTTGGATGCTTACTACTAACTTACATACTACGCTTAATCTAATACATGGACGAGGTAGTCATTTAGGCGCCTCTGTTAATTGTGACTTTCAGAGATTTTCTTCAGGAATACGAGGAACGGGAATTTGTTTTCAATTTGAGTAGGTTTTGTATGATTTTGAGCAGATAATAGTTCGCCGATTGATTGCGGTGGCTCGAATGCATAAAAAATATACTTTCTTTGAGATGGAAATATCTTTAAGTGTTTTATTTAAAATTAACTCAAGAGAGAAGAAAACGGACAGCGGCGTTGCGTAAGTAACAGTGGCAGCTGATGATTTGAGATACTAACAATCGCGGACACCTACAGTTGCTTACACTGTTTCGGGACATACGTTCATTAAATACGTAACAGGCATCTTACCCTAGTTACGTTTAAGATCCCAACAGCAGATGACGAAGCTTTCAAGAAACCAAACAGCTTGTAGTGCTTGTAGCTTGTTAGTGCAGTTGTTCGCTAGCACCGACCGAACAGCTCTGCAAAGCAGATGCTGCAAGGTCTTACACTGTGGGAAGCAGACTGCTTGCTCAAAGATTACTGCAATTTCTGGAGAAGCGAATATTGTAGATTTTTGAATTAATGAACATCAAAAGCTCATCCTAAATCATAGAGCTTCCTCTCCACAAGATGGTGCAGCCGAAGAACATTTGACATATTGTGTCAAATTGTGTCATATTGTAATAAATCAGTTTTATGTCGTTTAATTATAAAACCCTAATTTCAAGGAAAAGTAAAAGATTATAAGATTCTGGAATACCAACTTTAATAATTAAACAACTTCCATTACAACAAAATAAGTCGCCGGACAAAATAAATTCCTCTTGTCGTTATCAATGATACAATCACAGAAACCAAACCGATGGGCCCCTTGAAAATTGTATATTTTTGCATAATCTGCGAACTTTCGAATGCTAATTTGATATATAATATTAACTTCTGATTGTGTAGCCGTGCTTATTTAATGCTGTACAAAAGTCTACGAACGGTTTACGTGGCTGCCTTCTCTTATTTTTAATTTGTGACTTCTCAAATAATTAAAAATCAATTGTTGCATGTTCTTTGATCCTGTCTGGGCTGTATTAATAATATGACTATTTTGAAATTATATGAAAGTAAGATCTAACCTATAGGTTGCAACTTGTATTAGGTTATTTTAGTCCGGTTGGACTACACGGGATTACTGGACGGCCGGCTGTTTAATTCCTCCAATACACTGCACTGTGCTAATAGGCTGCAGCATTTTGCAAATTCCGTGCTATAATCTTGCGCGGCGCATCGCTTAGCAGGCAGGAACGCAGCCCTGCAGCCAAAGCGGCTCACCAACGCACCATAACTCATCACTCTCCGTGCCCCACACCTCCCCGCCTCTTCCCACCCAGCCCTGCCCCGCCCAACGGCCGAAGCCGCACACCAACTCACCGTCCCCCCTTTCCAACTATTCATGCCCCACTCCGCCCCACCCTCCCCTTCCCTCCCAGGCCTGCCCCGCCCAACAACTGAAGCTACCAAAGCAACCCCCCTCGCAACTTTCCATGTCCCATACCTCCACGCTTCTCTCCACTCGGCCCTTTCCCACCCAACCCTGCCCCGCCCAACAGCCGAAGCGGCACACCAACGCCCCACCCCACCTCTTCCTGCTTTTCATGCACCACACCTCACCGGTTTCCCCTCCCCTCCCCGCCACTCCATGATCTGGCACTCCTCGTCCCGCTCTGCATGCTCCGCCCTCTCTCCCCTCCTCGCACGACAGCCAATGTCGCTCTCCAACGTACTCTGGCCCACACCCACCCCACCCTGGCCCTCTCCCTGTCACGCCATGGTTCACCACTGCCCTCCCGCTCCGCCTGCCCGACCCTTCCCCACCTGCCCCGCCCATCCTCATCCATCTCTTCCCACCCAGCCCTGCCCCGCCCCTCCCCAGATATGCCTCGCCCAAAGCCAACGACCCACTGCCCCTCGCCACCCCTTCCCAGTATTCACCAGTCTCCCCTCCTCACCCCGCCCTACCACTCTCCTCTCCTTCCCTCATCGCACTACTGCCCAACCCGCTCTCCACCGTTCCCTTACCCCGTCGCGCCACGCCTTCCCCCCCCCCTTCCCGATCCTCTGACCGTTATGCCACGCCTTTTCCCGCCACTCCCCGACCCTCTCCTCGTTGTGCAACGCCTTTCCCGGCCTCTTCCTGACCCCCTCCCCGTCACGCCACGCCTTCCCCACCATTCCCCACCATTCACCCCGTCACGCCACGCCTTTCCGCCCCTTCCCGATCCTCTGCCCGTTAATGCCGCGCTTCCGCACTCCGCCCTCTCCTCGTCACGCCACGCCTTTCCCCGCCCATTCCTGACCTTCTGCCCGTCACGTCACGCCTTTCCCCGGCCCTTCCCGTCACGCCTCGCTTTTTCCGCCCCACCATGGATCGCCACTCCCCGGCCCGCCTCTGCTCGTCCCGGTCCGCCCCTGACCGCCCATCCTCCCCCCCGCTTCCGACCGGCCACGCAGAGAGGTCGCGGACGTCATTAATTTGATACAGCAAAGGACCTTTCCGCACCCCCCTCCATCATTAAGCCGAAATCAATTCACACGGATGGGCGGGCTCGCAGCGTTTCTATCAATTCCCGTTGCTGGGAGACTTGCGGATGGCATGAGAGTCATGTTTATTTCAGTTGAAAGAGCAACATTTTACACACTTGAGGGAGGGGGGAAATATTTTTTGTTTGAGAGGTTTGGTTTCTGTGTATTTATGGTAGTATAATGGAATGTAGTAATTTCATAGAACAAACAGAAGCATAGCAGAGCCAATTTTGTGTGTGCTAGCAATCGAGATGCTTAATACGTAACTATAATTCGTTTAAGAGTGTTCGTAACGCTTAAATAATTTTCAAGGAATGACGTATATGGCCTTGTTTATATTTATAAAATATAAAAAACCATTAAATTTAATAAATAATCTATATAGAAATTGTGGAAATGTAGATATTGAGCTAAAGACGATGATACCATTTACCCATGAATTTAAAGCAAAGTTCCTTCAAGCTGATTCACAGGAAAACAAGGTTGAGTGTACATTAGATCAGGCCTGCAAAACTAAGAGGCTCGCGCAACGGCCGTGAGCCGGTTCACTGCTCACGAGCCCGGAAATTCGCCCGCGAGCTGCGTTGTATCGGGAAGGGAATGGACGTCACTACTCTGCGACAGGGGAAAGGGCTTCCGGAAGGGACAGCAGGGCGGTTGAAAGCACACAGCTATTGACTCCGGAGTACATGATGGAACAGGAGCGACATATGTTATTTTTCTCTTTCCGTCTTTCCTAGCGACAGTGTGTGCAAACAAGCAAGTCGGTTTGATTAGAATTAGAAACCAAAGTGATATGATAATTAGAAATCTCATCTCGATCAGGTTTTTCGTCCAGTTTCCCTGATCCATTGAGCAAATGCTGAGATGGCCCCTTGTTTTGCCTCTGGACATAAATGTAACTTCATTTTCTGTGCACGTCTTCTAGAATTCAGTGGGAAATACAATTATTCAAATTATCGTTTCCATGTTGTCGCGGCAGGAAGTATTATTCCGAAGGACAACATGGATAAGAGCCAAAATTTATTGCTTATTTATCCTTGAAAATAGATTTTATTACATGAGAGGGTTGTTGTTGTTGTTGTTGTTGTTTGTTTTTAATTTTTTTTTATTTTTTTTTAAATTTAAGTAGTATATGACTTAGTGTAGGGATCACAGAATTTTGAAAATGTGCACACAATTCATTTTTCCCCATTGCACGTCATACGCAGTTTGAACTGTTTTTTTGACGTTAAATAAATAAATGTAAAAAATCAATGGGTTTAAGCCAATGGATAGTGATCTTCTATTTCTTTGATCTGGGCTGTCCGGGTGACGCCACGTCGAAGGCTGGGGTGCTTATTTCTTTGTCAATGAGGGGTGCCAGGAAAGTCTTTCTACACCGAGCCGGATCACGGCCTCCTAATAAATACTGCATTTATGTTGTTAGCAACCAGAATACTTGGAAACAAGTGAAGGGGACAACCCAGACATTTAGATTGCAAAAGAAAATTATCCGAATAATGAAAAACATGCCATCCACGTTATTCCTGCAAGCCTCTTTTCATTGAGCTTGGAATCTTACCATTTACTTGCGTATTTATTAACGAATCTGTAGTATTTGTCAAAACTGACTTAACGGTGGAAACCTATTTTCATGTAATGCTAATCAATACTGTAATACTGGCAAATCTTTTAAATTAGGTCTTTTAAGAATGAGAATTTTATGGAAATATGACGAATTGCACTTTGAATTTAAAAATATGAAGGATTTGTTTAAAAAAATAGCATTTAATATTCAAGTGAAATGCAACCCGCAACACTCTGCCCTTTTTTAAATCTATACAGTTCAATATCTCTTAAACAAAGCGTTTTTGAACCTTAGAAAACGAAAATTTTGAGGCCTATGACCTCAAAGAAACGTTCCTCACATTGCAATCTATAGGATGAGATCTTAAACATGCTGTGACATTTTTGCTGGTTTGACGCTTCTCGATTCTACCCTACCTGTTCAGAACCTGTGGAAACTGCGACTGTATGTGAAATTAAACTAAGTTCTTGATATTCTACGCGACTGAATTACACGGGTCTACCTCACGTTAAATAAGAATACTTTGTATTGAGGATTATTTTATTGCTATTAATTATACGAAGACATATAGAATAAGTGACAGAGGAAAAGAGGGAAGAAAAAGGTATATTACGAGCTTCATATGGAAATGGAAAATTGGGAAGAGGGTGAGGTTCAACATGCGAGAGTTCTCGCTCGGGTAACCTAGATGTTCATTTTTTTTCTTTATTTCGCTATTTTACTGCCTTACCTGGCTGGATAATTTCCTTGTGATAGGCAATTATTACAATAATAAATCTGAATTTTATTTTGGTAACCCGTAATTTGATTTTTAAAATGTTTAGGTTAATAAAGTTCTGGAATTGATCAGAGAAACCACGGAAAACTATCGATCAGAGCAGATGGCCGTTAGAATTCTTCTTCTGACAGCGGCTAAATTCGGCCTAGCTCTCTAGCTAGTAACGAAACATCTGCCACCGCCCAGACTCGAACTCTAGAACCTCCCGGTTAGAAGCACTAAATGACATCAATTGATGCCTCCAGCCACCTAAGACTTGCATTACTTCCTACACACTTCCTTACTTGAACAAATTTATTCTGGTGGTTTTTATCTCGTATTATAAATGTAATGTAAAGAATCGTGAGAGTAAGTCAATAAAAGTCAGTGTTTTTGACAACGGACTTTTACTGACCTCCCCTCAAGATTCTCTACATTACATGAACAAAATTATATTTTACCGATTCCTATTTATTATTTTTCCGAAAGTATTAAAATTCTCTCTTTCTTTTCTCTCTATTCCCATTTTCTCTTTTAATTCATTCTATTTTCCCGTTTGTATTTCTTCGTGATGCGTTCTTTTGGTGGTCGTTTTGCCTTGGGTCCCAAGCGCCGCCGAGAGCCCTCCACTTGTCAGCGGCGTCGCGCCGGACGAGGTGGAGCGGCGAGTGCCCTGAGAGGCAAACAAGAGGCAATTCAGCCGCGCGACGCCAGCGCTCCACGCCCCCTCCTCTCCCCTCCCCTCCCCCACCCCACCCCTCCCCACCCCAACCACGGCAAATGGCTTATTAAACACACAAGTAGTCATAATCAGAAAACATTTCATTTCAGGGCCATCTCAGTTATTTTATCGGATAGAGTTGGTGGGTTGGTAGTGATTCCGGGTGCGTCTACTACTGAGGTCATTAGTTCCCTAAATGTAGTGCATGTTTTCCCCTCAGGAGGTGGCGGTGATCTTCCCCCACCGGATGGCGAGATCCGGCGCCGACCTACAGTCCGCTAGCGGGGTTTCCCACAATCAGGTATCTCCCACAAGTGGAGTACAGTCGCAGTCGGGACAAGCTCTAAATTCCCGACAGGTCTCCCGGCATGCGTGGTAGGATAGTGCATGTTAATGTAAGTGTGTGTATAAAGTGTGCGGATAGGACAAGGAAGAGGAAGGAAAGATCGCGCGCGATTCATGCTAAGGTATTGCTCCGGTATTCGCCAGGTTTTGATCAGAGAAAACACGGAAAACTACCGATCAGAGCAGCCGGCCTGCATGTTTTCGAATGATCTCAAAATATGTTCATTCCTCGCTAGGAAATCGAGACGCATCCGATGACACGTTTCTCCCTATTGGTGGATCGGAAGGAGTCTAACTGAATAAGGGACAAATGGAGAGACGGTTGCGGGGTAGTCGATCACTACATAAAGATTTCCGATATTTAGAGAAATTGTTTTTGAGAAAACTTTGACAGCAGCTTGCTACTTGTAGAGAGAAAATCCAAGCCAGGGTCATCAGTTTTCTCTCACAGATGAGCGTTGGATGAGGCGTGGAGTGATTATCTGCTTGATGCACGACACAGCCCTTCGCAGGTCATCAACAACACCCCTGGCCACATTCCTGGAGGAGGCGCAGATGGGCCCGCGATGCAGACGGCCGTCTCGCCCCGTCACGCCCCGCCTCTCCCCGTCTCGCCCCGTCCAACCCGCTCCGCCACGCACCGCTCCTCCCCGCCCGGCCACGCCACGTCCCGCGCCGCCCATCTCGGTACGCTCTGCCCCGCCACGCTCTGCAAAGCCCCGCCCCAGTGTCCCACTCCTCCCCGCCCCGCCCCGTCCAGCCCAGTTCCGTCCCGCACGCCCCCTCCCGCGCCGTCCCACCCCTCCCCGCCAAGCCCCACGCCGTGCAACCTCGCCCCGCTCCGCCCCGCATCTCTCCTCCCCGACCCGTCCTGTCCAGCCCCCCTCCGCTCCGCCCCGCTCCGATCCGTCCCGCTCCGCCCCGCTTCGCCCCCCTCCGCCCCGCTCTGCCACGCACCACCCCACCACGTACCACCCCGCCACCCACCACCTAGCCACGCACCACCCCGCCACGCGCCACACCGCCGCGCTCTGCAAAACCCTCCCCGCCCCGGCATGCAACGCCCCACCACCCATCACATCCGTTCCGCCACGCCCTGCAGCTCCCCGCCCCACTCCACCACGCACCGCCCCACTCCTTTCCACCAAGCCCCGTGCCTCCCGGCCTCGCCCCGCCCCGCCCCGTCCAGCCCCGCTCCGCCTCCCGCTGCCTGCGCCGCGCCGACCCGGCATGCCATTCCCCGCCACCCATCACCCCGCTCCGCCATGCCCTGCAGCTCCCCGCTCCGTCCCGCCCCGCACTCTCCGCCCCGCCCCGCACCGTGCAGCGCCGCGCCGCGTGAGATATGCGTCGGTGGGAGGGGCGAGGGCGAGGGCGAGGGCGGAAGGGCGCATCAGATACAGGGCCAAAAGGGCGCGGGGCCTGCGGTAGCCGGGCGATGAGTGATGGAGGCAGCGCTGAAGGGCCGAAGGACCACCCGGGCGCTTCGGGGAAGGGCGTAGGGCGACGTGGAGAAGCCCACGTTGTCAAAGTTCAAAGGCATCTTGGGGGAAATTCGCTCGTTCATTCATTAAGGCATTATTTCATACCCTTTTGATAAAGGCGAGCAGCGGATTTTTGTCTTCTCAGAAATATGACAACTAGAGTGGCAAGAATCTTAGTTGCTTTAAGCATCTTTCACACTTTCCATTTGCCTGGAAAGTAAGAAGTGAGCTGATACTTTACCGTCCCTTGTATATATTTAGCGTACACGTTTTGTAATTACTCTCTGGAACAAGATATTTTTGCTTAATTTTATTTCTGTACGTGATGGAAAAATTACAAGTTTTCTCAAATCCAAATTCGTAGAACTTTTATTTAAATTATTATTATTATTATTATTATTATTATTATTATTATTATTATTATTATTATTAAAAACTATGACATGAGATGTTTCGTGCATTAAAATATTAAGGACCTGCAAAAAGTTGGCCGGAATGAATATCCACATTTTTAAAATATAAGATACGAATTACAGAAAGAACAAACGCGAAATTAAGAATTTTTCGTTTTTGAATATTTTTTAGGATTTGACGAGGTTGATTATTCTAATTCTGTCCCGCTCGCATATATATTTCATTATTTTCAACGTAGTTTTGAATTTAAAAAAGAAAACGTAACTAAGATAAAGTTATAGCAAGTAGACATTCAAATAGAGAATTCGAGTCTGAATAGCTTTTATGTATAGAAGTTTGAACTACTGGAAATAACTTATTTAATTAAGTAGATTTTAAGATAGATATTATTTATAGAATTAAGATATTATAGATAATCTATTATTCTATAATATTATTTCAATAATATTATTCAATATAATTATATTATAATTCAATAATATCAACTATTCAATAATATTATAGATTTTAAGATAGATATTTATCATTTCTGCAGGTAGGCTTTTACAACCTGGTGGCACTACATTTTACATATTATAATAATAATAACAACGATAGGATAGGAATACAAGTAATAATAACAATAATAGGATAACTACATTTTATGGCTGACCTGCACAATTATTTTAAACTATTAAAATACACGACTTTTTAATTACGCTGCTCTTCACTTCACGTCACATTTGCGTTTCACTTCTCTTTCTACTTCTCTATTGCACTACACTTCACAATACAATACAACTTAAATATTATTATTTACTTAATAAAGCGGATTCAGCTTCAATATGAGCATTAGCACGTTTTTGCTTCAAAATAATGAGAATTTTGCATGCTACACATGAATTTTGCCCAGAGTAAGATGCAACTGCAGACCCAGCCGTGAGAACCTTGCAGTTTACGGACGCGGGACCCTAAATTTGTTGGCAACGTTCTCAACAACCAGGAGCAAATGGCGCACTGTAAAGACGATGGGAGGATCCCGTTTGCTTTTACAGCACTTGAAAAAAGCTCAAACAAGTTTTCAATTGACGTACAACTTCGTTCCATGAATTGAGGTTTACGTCTGCACTGTTCAGTGTTCTTGACCGTCGAGATCATCTTAGGATGAGTAGCGTTAAGTATCTAAAGCTTAAACCCCACATATCAAAAAATTTGACTTAAACTTTCTCTGGTCAAATAAGCTGTCATCATCTTTATTGAGTCCTCTGAAAACTAACTGAAATCATCACATTTTGTGTTCACATTTAACTGCATTTTCACAACCATTTCAACGGCACTGTAGTTTTACTTTCACTCCCTTCCTCCGTAACAAGAGAAAGTATTGTAATCGTGCGCCGGAAAACGGCAAATTTTTGTCAGAGAATTTCAAGTTACCGGGCCATGGTAGCGAGAAAGAGGATAAAGTTTGAAAGTTTGAAATAAATAGTAAATGACTATAAGAAAGAAACGATGATTCCAGTCAATAAAGTATAATTAAAGCAGACGTTTCGGCCTAAATTGTAAGGCCCTCTTCCGTGTCTGAAAGGTCAACACACCAATCAGTTGCAATCTTACATAATATTACTAGTATAAAACAATTAAAAACAAACACAATGAGAAAAAGACGTGGTATCTGTAAGTTGCTTAGGTTAAGTTACACCATAGTGTTGAAATATCATATATAACCAGGCCATTGTGATCTAAACCAATGGTGGTCTAAAGGACCATATTAAAGAGGCATAGAGATATGCAGTTGTTTATCTTGGAAGGTCTTCTTCCAATTGAAAATTAATACTTTAAGGTATCGGAGCATGTTCGATGCACAACGGTTCAAGGTACTGTGTGTGTAGGTGGTGACAACTTCGGTACAGTAAAACATTACAAGTCTTAATGAATAAGATAAAGTGGAGGGGGAAGAGAGCCATGGGTTTCTCTGTATGTAAACATAATATCAAAGAGAGGAGAATTTGTGCTAAACAAAGAAAAAATGAAGCCAATGTGTTTAAACATAATTTACAAATGGGTTAAAATGAACAGGGAATAGAGGGGGGGAGAATCACCAATAATGAGTTAATTCATTTATCATAAATATGGTTAAGGTTGGAGGAATCTTTTTGGTCATTGAGGATGGAATTTTGTTTTTTAATAAAAAGCATTTCTGAAATTAGCCTTTTATGCCAATTGGTTTCTTGGTCAAGATTGGTGGGATTTTCCCAGTCCGCAGTATGTCCAAAAATTTTGATGTGCTTTGAGATGACATTGTCATCACCCTTTCTTTTCACTGTTTCTCTGGTGTTCTTTAATACTGGTTTTAAGGTAACGTTTAGAATGACTTGAAATGCCCTGATCTTAAGTAGGGTCGACCATTCACACAAAAACGTTGCAGGAAGCAAAGAAGGGATATAGGGAAATTCAGGTCAGTGAATAGGGTCATTGTTGACTGGAGAGTAGGAATTTTCCTGCCAAGGTGCTAATGACTCTTCGCAAGAGTACGCAAGTTATGCGTTCTGAAGAGCATAAGTATAGAGTCCGGTGAGGTTCAGTGAAGTGCAGTGGTGTTTTTCAGGATAAGGAAAGGCCAACAAATGCGCGGGAATGTGTCAAGGGCATTTACTCACCTTTTAAAGTAGAAATGATTGGGCAGTGAAAGAAAATTCAGGGAAGTGAAATATTAAAATGGAGCAGAGAAAGAAGAATGGTGCAGAAATTTTCAATATTTTTAAAAATTTGCTGATTTGTGTTTTTTACTTTGCATTATATATTTGTTTTTTGTATGTATTGTTTTTAATTTTGATATTCCTATTAATCCGTATTTTTCTATACTGACACTTATCTTATTGGTAGGAATAAACTATAATAATAATAATAATAATAATAATAATAATAATAATAATAATAATAATAATACCGACTCTATGAGTTTGCTCGTTTAGTGAAATGTGTCGAACTAACATTGGGGGGATGTAATATTTCACATTATATTTTCGTCAATGTCTGACTTGAAGCTAGGAATTACAGACCAAAATACTAGGAAGATCATTTTAATTGGTTTCGTTATTACCTTCGAAGTTTTGGGCGAAAGCTACGCAAAGTGCAATTTACGAGCACGTTCCCCATACGAATATCAAGGATTCCCCATACGAATATCAACATTCCCTATACGAATATCAAGGGTTCCCCATACTAATATCAACATTCCCTATACGAATATCAAGGGTTACCCATATTAATATCAAAGTTCCCCATACGAAATAAAAAGGTACCTGGCACATACCCCCTTTTGAATTGACAAGGGTGTATTGTATTGTTAACGTAAGGTTAACTAAAGTACGTAATCTACAGGATGAGATCTTCTTGAACATTCTTTTACATTTTTACTGGTTCGACCTTTCTCGATTCTACCTCTCCTGTTCATAGCCTGTACAATCTGCAACTGTATGTGAAATTAAACTAATTACTTGATATTAATGCCTACTGGTTCTTGAATGTTACTTGATATTATTCGCGATTGAATTAAGCGGGTGTACCTCTCTACTCAGTAAAAAGTTAAATAAGAATAATTTGTATGGACGAGGGTGTGTTGGTTTTCAATTACAAGGACACATAGAATAAGTGACAGAGATAATAGGATCTAGAAGAAAAAGATATATTACAGGCTTAATATGGAAATGGCAAAATAGGAAAGAGGGTGGTGTTTAACATGCGAGAGTTCTCGTGGGGGAACGCTAGTCGATTCATTCTTTCCGTAATCAGCAATATTTATTTCCATAGAAGATACTTTTTCTTTTTTCCTAGAGCTTTTATCCAGCCGACAGCCGGTTGCCCTTTACGTCCCGAAGGGACGCATATTCGACCATACACTAGACAAACACATGCGGGCTCCTCTGATCTGGGGTCAGCAGAACGCCAGGTCCTCCGCGATAACACACACACAAAGTCAAGGGACAAACAGCCATGCCCAAGGCGGGACTCGAACCCGCGACCCTTCGGACCGAAGCGCTGAGTCGGTACTCGCTCTTAGCCACCTCGGCCATCCAGGTCGGCATTGAAGCTACTTTATAATTCATATAATTTTACCCAACAACAGGTTTATATGTCCTGGGTTGAGTCATTTCTAAGTTTGAAATAACTCAATTAATAAATCAGAGCAAGTAATAAATTAGTTATATAAAATAAAAGAAGTGAATTGATTGAACCTTAAACTAAAACATCAAAATTTAAATAACTTATCATCAGAATAAATAGTAGCTGAAGAAAGTAATGTAAGAATAAGGAATTGCACTAAGAGCACTACAAGACCTGAAATAACTAAAATAAAATAAACAAATGTGAAATTATGGAAATAATATATCAAGACACTCGAAATAATGGCAAACAATTATATTATAGATGTACGGTTTAAATGTTGGTGGAATCTCCGGAAGTCGTCATTATTTTGTTGCAAATATAAATCAATAAGAAGTCACTATTCACATTATTACGATTATATATATATATATATATATATATATATATATATATATATATATATATATATATATATCGGGTAATTCTGGTAATGTTGGTAACAATAAGTGCCAACACAAAAATAAAAAAAATAAATCAAAATACCCTCTGTTGCTTTTCAGTACATATGTCCATGCGACTGCAACATTTTTAATAAGTTGTATTTTAGTCCTTACTTTAAGAGGACGAGAACAGTACAGGAAAACTATTCTTGGAAATAAATAGATGTTCATAAAGAAACATGCTATAGATGTTACGGGATAAAAGACAAAGCTCATCGTGAAGATATGCAGACAGACAGGCGGAAAAGATTTGATGGGCGCTCTCATCCTAGTGACGAAGTTTGAGACGTTTCAAAATTATATTCACCGTAGCTGCAATAAACAGTTATGTCGTAAAATAGGACGACGTTAAATATGTATATTTGGCGTACTTGATGTAACTGTGTTTGTGAAGGTCCATCATGGCATAAACGTACAAATAAATAAAATTCTATTATTAAATAAAAAGCTAACACGGCCTTCCTGAAAGCGGTCATCGTTGGTTCAAAAACTTGATTGCGAGAAGTTTCGAGAAGATCCGAAATAGGGCATTATCATGAATTGATCCTCACATTTTCTTAAAAGTTGTTTCGCCATTCAGTGCGGTCAGGGTCACTCACGAAAGCGCATATTTAACCGCAGCTTTTTCGTGACGCAACGACATAAAAACTTTTTTGTTTCGAACCATTGATCCTCGAACCTAAATTACTCACTAATAACTTGTACGTAAAGTAATTATTACAACACAAAGGATTATTTAAATGCATTTATAACGCATCGACAAAAACACTGTGGCTCCAAAGGTGGCCACAAAACCTTTTTTTTCTGAGCTGCGGTCGACTGTAGTATAATGTTATAACTGAGACAATGTCTTGTAAATTGGGGGCGCTTCTCAGAAAACGTTTATTTCACTTTTAGAACGAAGAAGAAAACAAGTTACTCAGGTAGGAACAGGAAACCAAAATTAAAGTTAAATGTCGGCTAGAAAAGAGAATAGCTAGGGAAATAAACAATGAGAAATTTATTTACTATAAATATTCAAGAAGAGGTCATCAGTGAAGCAGAATGTTACCTATGATCATATTCTTACTCATGGTATTCCTAGTTTCAATACCTATGATTTAGGTTAGTCTACAGTTACATTTAATCTCATATTGATCAATGGGTGGACAGACGGAAAATAGAAGGCAGACGGGCAATCAGACGCACAAGCAGATGGACAGACAGCACTAACAGAGGAACAGATGGCCAGATGAACGGACAGACCGACGGCCTGACGGACGAACAGACCGATGGCCAGATGGACGGCCAGACCGACGGCCAGACGGACGGATAGACGGACGGACGGTCAGACGGACGGACAGCATGGACAGACAGACGGACGGATTCTTTTTGTATAAACATTACATTGAACTTAATTTTTCTGTGATAAATATATTTATTTTAAAACCAAGTCTTGAATATGTGGTGCGTGCTGGTTCACGTGTTTCCGGCGCTGTAGGTGCTGTATTTACTGTCCCTGTGCTGTAAGGTGGCAAGCTGTATTTACATTCGTGGTAGTTTACTTTTACTGATTGTGAGAGCATGTTAAGAGATTTTCCACATACGTAACTAAATTTCAATATTTTTGGACTCGCGTACGTGCATATACCTCAGTGAAACTCGTAAACTTCTGCATAGTGATTTCTTCACGGAAGTCATAACCAAATATTTTACGAAGAGGCGTGACTGAACAACTGTCGCAGCGCAGGGATACTTCTCTGAATTACTTGTTTAGCGAACTGTCATTTTGGCTCATTCTTAAGCAGATTCTTCTATAACCATGTAGATCTTGAATCCTTCACCCTTCGCAGCCCTACGACCCTAATCAATTCTCTTTGCAAAATCTTGGGACATTTTGAAAATATCCTCAAAAATTGCTCTTATTTTTTTAAATTTCTTGCACGATTGGAATGAAATACACTTATAAAGATGTCGTATGGTGGATTTTTGATATCAAATCTGAATCTTTTTAAATTACAAAGAAATTGAATATTGTGAAAAGAATATCAAAATATCCTTTTTAAACTCGTAAGGCCTTGAGTCCGGCCAGATTGATTGGACAATATAAATTTTGTAAAAAATCGGCGGAACGGTTTGGGCATTAGCGTTGATGACAGACGGATGGGCAGTCACATGTTTTGACGTCAATCAATTTTTGGGTATCAAAGACCCACCAAACGTGTATTCTGACTACACAACTCGTTAAGAAGTAATTTGTTACATACAGGAACATGGTTTATCAACGTTTGCGTTACCTGGGCCCGGAATGAGAGTTTGACTGTGGAATAGTCATCTAAGAAGGGACCGCTTTAATAGCTATTACTTGGCTACTCCTGGCAATAAAATTGCAAATTCTGCCCATGCACTTAATTCGTCAAAGTGTTTGTTTGCACGTAGCTCACTAGTAAATGGCTTTGACACTACCTCTTGCAATGCCATCGCCCAACATAACTTTTATGTTTCGCGATCCGTCAAACTGGTTCCTTCTTAAAACGGCTCCACACATTCGGCATTCGCCGAGCAGCTAGCTAGTGCTCGCCCAATTCCGAGCAGTTGACGTGTTCGGCGAATGTTCGCGCCCTTTGATGAGTCCAAAAGACCGACACGCGGTGGGTAGGGCGAACACAGAATGTTCGTCATTCGGCAAACAGCTAGCAACTCATCCACACTACTCGGGATTCGGCAAACGGTTGCTGGGTGTTCGCCGAATAACGAATGTGTGGAGTCGCCTTTAGATTAGGTTTCTATACAATACATTCTGGATACTACGTACGTAGAAAGGCGAGAAAGTAACGTGTGCGCTGTTAGTAAATACGGTGTCACTGCAATTGTTTATTAGTGCGAGGGTATGTGGAGTGTGGCGACGTGTGGTGTGGAGGGTCGGGTGGCGAGGGGGGCGGGGGGCGCAGGGCGACGCGGGGCGGCCCTTCAAAGGGAAGGCCGACACCGACACCGGCGCCAAAGGCCGAGGACCCAGGAGTTCATCTGCAAATAGCTCATTAGTAACTGGCTTCCACACTACCTCTAGCAATGCAACCCCACATGACGTTCAATTGTTTCGCGATCAATAAATAATAATAATAATAATAATAATAATATAATAATAATAATAATAATAATAATAATAATAATAATAATAATAATAATAATATAATAATAATAATAATAATAATAATAATAATAATAATAATAATAATAATAATAATAATAATAATAATAATAATAATAATAATAATAATAATAATAATGTCTTTATTAATGGCGAGGCTCAGGCCATAGGGCCTACTCTTCCGCCTAACCACTGAGTCTACATTGATACAGAGTAGTAACATTTAAGAGGGGAGGGAAATCTGTACATTTACGTCTGGGAGTGCAAAACTAGGGACCATCCCGGCATACGCCTTAAGCGATTGAGTAAACGCAGAAAACCTCAATCAGGATGGCGGCTTAGGGCCGAACAGCATTAATGTATAGAAATGGAAGAGAAGAGAAAAATGAGAGAAGGGAATCGTAAATGAAAATGAAGTAGAAAATACGAACGAGAAAGAAGAAAGGAGAGAGACTAAAGGGGGAACAAACTGCACATTTATGATTGGGAGTGCAAAGCAAGGGGCCATCCCGGCGTACGCCTTAAGCAATTGAGTAAACCCAGAAAAACCTCAATGAGGATGGCGGCTTATGGCCGAACATTAATATAGAAGAATATGGTATGGATAGTATTGAAGGTGAAGAGATGAGGCGTTTAGGGGAAAGAGTCGTAAAGACATAAATGGGGAAGACTGTGAAGGAAAGGGAAGGAAGAAAAAGCGAAGAAAAGAAGGAAGAAGAAGTAGGTGGAAAAGTAAAATATTTCCAGAAGCGGTACAGAAATGTTACGTTTGGTATACATTAGCACTTTTCACAAAATATACAAACATTTGTACCACCAGAGAAGCACAATAGGCTCTAAGTTAATAGTACCAGTAATTTAAAATATAATATTGACAGTATTAAGAAACAATGTAAAAGTACAATAGGATATAAACATCAATCAAACTGGTTCCTTCTTAGATACAATACATTCTGGATACTACGTACGTAGAAAGGCGAGAAAGTAACGTGTGCACTGTTAGTATATATGGTGTCACAGCAATGGTTTATTGGTGCGAGGGTATGGGGAGTGTGGCGACGTGTGGTGTGGAGGGTCGGGTGGCGAGGGTCCTCGGGGGAGGCGGAGGGAGGGGGGCGCAGGGCGGTGCAGGGCGGCGCGGGGCGGCGCTTCAAAGGGAAGGTCGACGTCGACGCCGGCGCCAAGGGCTCAGGGCCGAGGGCCGAGGGCGGAGGGCGCCCCCTGCACGCATGCGGCTTCGTTAGCCCCTCGCACGTCCTTCGCCAGCTGCCCCCCCCCCCCGCCCCCCGACCCCAAACCACCGCCATAAGCGGCAAGCTGCGGCCGGCTCTCTTTAGGAGGCTGCTTTACAGCACGGACTAGTGCTGTTTCTTTCTGTGGAGGGAATAAAATATTTGTAAATACAATTGGAAATAATATCATGCTCCTATGATCTATCTACCTATTTTTCAGCCTAGACAGACCTCGGATTTCTTCGGGCTCGATGTCCGTGGAATGTCCTCGATATCCCTATTATCGCCTATTATTAGAAAATATTAATAATATTTCCGGAATATCCTCAACTATTTGGTACCTTATAGGATTCAATAATTTCTATTAAAATGATACGCGGTCGCGACATGCCCTAGATGTTCTTCGAATGAAATACTTACGCGCGACTGTCTATCTTCCTCGTATGCATGTATGATCTATCTACCTACCCATCTATCTACCTATTTTTCAGCAGAGACAGACTAGCCGTAGTATCGTACTATTATGTGTAAGTATAGACTGTGAAAAGTATAAAACAGAGTATGTTTAAGTGTTTCTGTGCTGCTAATAAGACTGAGTATCGATTCCTCTGCGGCACATTAATTTCTCACGGTTATATTTTCTGTTTACATATCGTTAGATTCTTTAAACTAAATGTCCATCTGGTGCCGGAATTCTTCATTCATAGTTCGTTTCATGGAGACTAGAACCGTCTTTCAAATTCCTAGTGTTTTAGATTTCTTGACTGTCGGAACTGGCTTTTAGAGTACAGTGATGGAGTGTTGGTTTATTTTATAGTGTGAAGATTGCAGGAAATATTTTGTGTAGGTACAATGTCCTTTCTACCATCTCAGTGACTAGTATAATTTCCATTGTAATTTGTAAACCTAAAGCCCACCGGAGTGTTTTTTGTATTTTGAAGGGCCTGGGTTACTTCATGCGACAAAAATGACACAGAATCCGTTGATTGTAAATGATAATGGTTTATTGTAATGGTGATCCGGTTGTTTTATAAACGATAAACTCATTTTCGTGAAAAAACATTCTGCGTGTTTGAGTCCTCCTGTCAGCGAAATTTATTTGTACCTTTTCCACGAACTCGAATGAGTCGACTATTTTGTATAATAATAAAATACATTAAAACATAAGACGGTTGTTAAATCATTGTTGATAAATTTGAATTAGTACTTATGTATTTTATGGTATTTATTCTTTAGTAGATGAAAGTAAGCATGTTTAAAAATGAGTGTTTGCAATGAGGGAGCAAATTAAAAGTTGCACTAATATCTCCCCGCCCATAAATGAATGGGGAGCACGTCGATATGGTGCTATAATGAGAGGTAAAATCCGCCATAAAGACAACGTGCCGTCCGAAAATTCCCTTCAAGATCCCCCCACCAGCATCCCTGGAGCAGCAGTAATTTATTTACTTTTTGGGGCAGTATAATCTTTGCGCGCGCCGCAACACTACTTGGCTTTCGCGGTTGAAGAGGGGAAGTACTTATAATCTAGCTAAAGCTAATCTTACCAACTTACAGCTAGCATTGATTAACCTATTTACTGAATTGTGCTTTGACCGTTTCCTTAGGTCTAGAAAAATGTTTAAATTGTAACTGTCGCGTTTTAGTTCACACTTTTTCTTAATTTTATTCACGTTTACACTTCAATTGTTGCACTGATTGCACCAGGTGAATGCCGGAGATGTACTTTAACAAACGGGCCACGGACCGCGCGCGATCTTTCCTTCCCATTCCTTGTCGTATCCTCATCCCTTACACACACACACACACACACACACACACACTTACATGCACTACATTACCACACATGGTGGGAGACCGGTCGGGGACTTAGAACGAGTCCCGGCTGGGGCGGTGACCCGCTGGTGTGAGATACCTGGTTGGGGAAAACCCCGCTGGTATTTCGACACCGGGTCTCGCCATCCAGTGTGGAAAGATCACCGCCACCTCCCGATGAAAAAACACGCACTTCACTTACAGGGTAATGACCTTAGTAGTTGACGCACCCGGAATCACTAACAACCAATCAATCACTGATTCGCTTACACTTACACTTATCTCGCAAATTCCTCCTCGCTGCATGGGAATCGGACTCGACGACGCGCCAGTCGCCGTGAGCCGCCGTTGGCGCTGAGCGGCGCGGGGCGGGGCAGCGCGAGGAGGGGGCATGTGGCGGCGCGAGGGGTGACATGTGTTTTGCAGCGCCCACGCCCCTGGGGCGATCGCTTTGTTTGTGGGCGGCGCGTGGGCGGCGGCGAGGGCTCCGGCGGGGGCGGGGACGGGGCTGATGAACGGCCTCTTTCCCCCGAAGTGTGTGTCTGTGTGTGTGTGGGGGGGGGTCTGCGCCCCACGCTGGGCGCCAAAGCTCTGGCGCCATCTGCCGCGCCGGCCAAATGCACTTCCCGCTGGGACGGACCGAGAGTGATGCTATTTATTGAGGGAATGAAGGGAATGCTGATGAGGTGTTGTTGACGTAATTAAATGGTGAAATGACTGAAGTCATCTTCGTCAACTTACTAGATTTATTCAGAAAAGGCACATTATTCAGTGAGGAAAAAATCTAGTAGTTGACAAAGAGGACTACAGTTTTTTCACCATGATGTTATTTAGCAAGAGGGGAAACATCGACACTTGCTGGAACATTATTTTGTGAGCGGAGCGTACGCAAATACTTTATGACTAGGGGACGGATTTTAATGAAATGTCATTTTTCTTCTTTTCACATTAAAATAATGCAGTTTAGTATAGAAATTCATTTTATGTTGACAAAAAGAAATAACTAATTTTCATTGGTAATTATTTTGCATTTTTTGTGGATTTCGAATAAATAAGTCATTTTTTACCCTTTTCCGTCATTTTAATGCTATTTTGGTGTTTTCATCGATTGAAATGTCATTTTTAAGATACTTCCTTCAAATAATATTTTCGAGATCCACAAATGGTCTTCACAGAATTTCTCAGTAGCCTATTCGATTTGTTTGTTCAGACATTGTTTTGACAGCTGTTGTATGTAATTCTTGTGACGTATATCAGCGCCATTGTCAGCTTGGCCAATTTCGGGATAACTAAATACAGATATTTCCTAGAAAATAATAGTTCAAAAGTTTCCTAGCTTAGTTCACTGGAACGAATGGAAGAAGCCTCGATTACATCAGTAACGTATCCTCCTCTTGTTCATCCGAACTGGTTTTGGTAAGTTTTGTACGTCATTTTTCTTTGGTTTTAGGGCATTTTTAAAGCATTTAACAGCATTTTATTGTTCATTTGTGTTCGATTTAGGCTATCAAAATTCGCCCTCTATTTATGACCATCGGGTCCCACGCACCAGCTTAGGTGGCACAAGGCATCAATTGCTGTCACTGCCGTGCCTTTGACCGAGAGATCCCAGGGTTCGAATCCCGACGGTGGCAGGATTTACGACACTAGCTACAAAGCTGGGTCGGGTTCAGCAGCTATCTGGAGAAGAGATCTAGCGGACGGCTGCTCTGATTGGTATTTTTCCGTGGTTTCTCCCATCAACGCCAGGTGAATACCGGAGCAGTACCCTAACAAACGAGCTTCGAATCGCGGCTGAACTTTTCTTCCTATCCTCACCCGTTACTCACACACATATTAATGCCCTACACTATTACACATACCTGGAGGGCTTTCTGGAGCTTAGAGCTTGTCCCGGCTGGGGCGGTGTCCCCTGATGGAGATACCTTGTTGAGGGAAACCCCACTACCCGATGTGAGGCCGGGGCCGGATCTCGCCATCCAGCGGGGGAAGATCGCCGCCATCTCCCGGAAAAAAACATGCACAACACTTACAGGACTAATGACCTCATCTGTTGACTCGCCCGGAAATCCTAATTAATCAATCAATTGGGGCACAACAGCGGCGTATCTAGGTACTCAGGTGCCTATGGCAAGTATAGAATTTGCACCTTTGTACTTCAAATTAGGGTTGTTGTTAGTTCTTTTAACGGATGTACTCTAAATAACGCTCCTGTGAGTGGCCACCTTGGCACGTGCTATATCTGCCGTACCATTGATACGCCTCTAATAGGGGATCATTAAATAGAGGAAATTTCATAGAAAATATCAGTAAAATCGTAAAATGTGATAAAACTCTCAGAGATCATATGGAAAAATTCTACAGTGTTTCGTCCAACCTCGCCAGATATTCAGAATGGTTTTATTTCAAGTGGTAATGCCCCGTGATATTAAAAATGAAATTTTTAAAGCATCTTTTTGTCTCCTTGACTCTAAATGAAACCTGTGATAAAAGCAGCAAAGCACAACTTTCAATTGTTTTTCTTTAAGTATCTGTAAATTAATTGATTTTTTCTTCCGTAGTGTTTTTATTATAGATCAATGCTTTCCATTTTATAATTTATGCAAATTATAATGGGTCTGTAATGCTATGTATTGGACAATTTGGAAAATAAATGCACGTAAATAATTGAGAGTGCTCTTATTATTAAAATAGGAGGGCACACACTTATATTTCGTAAGGTCATGAACTTCTGTCAACTTTTTCAAACCTTCAACCAGTACATGAAAGTACGTGAGAAAGTGTTATCTGTGTTTATTTTAAATGTACAAATCATTTGTGTGCTCTAATTGACCAAAGTTTCACATATGATATTGGTAAATGAGAAATAATTAGGAGTTTTAAATTATTTTCTCATTTCTGAAATTACATAACAGAAGCCAAAAATCAGGCTACGCCACTGGTTTTACTTACTTATGACCTAAATAAATATTAAATCTTATGTTTTTAAATAACAATGATTCAACATTCATAAAATATTATAAATATTTGGCATAAAACTGAATGATGGCGAGTGAAAATTAACAACTAACAACAAATAATTTTCAATAATAATTGACTATCATAAAAATGTCTACATAACAGTATGTTTCTTTCAACAGTTTAATAAATTATACCTAGAAAAGTATAGTGCATAAAGAAAGTGTCTTCATAGTAACACCTTGCCGGTGAGAGTGATAGCAATAGAAATTATGTTGGTAGCACTAGCTGCGGCACATAACAATAGAAACCGTACATTGCGTACTTACCATATATAACAATCATAATAGACTCTCAAATTCTTGTACAATTCACTTACCTTCCAGTGTTACTGTTGTTGTTACCAACACTAATTCAATTTTTAATGCGAGGCCCTGACTCGGCTGGGAGGGGAGAGACTTTCCTGGCACACTGTACTATATTGATAAAAATAATATACTTCTTAAAGTAAGACTCGTATTCTTTCACGCATTGTAAGGGTGGGTGGTGGGGGACGGAGCAGGCGGGTTTGGGGGGTAGGGGGGGGAGACGCCGCGGGCGGAAGTGTGGCGCGGCGGCACCTGACAGCCAAATATGTGGATGACGAATAGGCCCATCCCGCGTTTCAGGAACCGCAGCCGTCCCGCGATGATTTAGCGCGCGGGGCGGGGCGGGACCTCCCTCTGCGCATGCGCCACCATTCGCCCATTCACATCCGCTCCCGCCACCGCCCCGCCCCCGCCCCCTCCACCCTACGCCCGAGATTGCTTCCACTTCATCAAAATGCTAATATCATTGAAACCAATATTGATAGATTCGTTATTACAATACATTTCAGTTTTAAATGCCATTAAAATGTGACATTATTTTACCTTTTTACCATTACTAAAGTATTATTTTCTTAATTAAATTTGTTGAAAAAATTGGTCATCTTCACCGGGATTCGAACCCGAGTCTTCTGTAACAATTATATATTATTTTCTACAAGGGGGTTGCTGCTTGGAGGAATTAGTTTTGGCTTAGGAACAATATTCATTGCAACGGTGCCAACATTTTTATAGATAAATATTATTGTAGTCCGCACGTACTTAAAGATAGTAGCATTTTCATTATTACTTTCTCGCTGCGGAGTAGTGACGAAGTTACGTTATACTGCGCGAAAAAACGGGAATTTTCGGCAGAAAAACGCTCTGCCAACGAAAAAGTGGATAAATTCAGTTGCTAAATTTTAAAAAATCCTCTAACATGTGGTGTAGCCACAATTCATGTTTTGTGGGTCCTTGATACCGAAAAATCGATTAACGGAAAAACGTCTACCTGTCCGTCTGTCTGTCTGGCCGGCCAGCCGTCCGTCTGTGAATAACCCTAGCGGCTAGACCGTTCAGCCGATTTTCTTCAAAATTTATATCATTAAATCGATCTGGCTGATATCGCACCTCCTTGAATTTGAAATTGACTTTTTTTTAATTTTGGGGAGTACTTTAAATGAAACCCCTGGGACATTTTCAAAATTTTCAAAAAATGCCTCCATCGATTTTGATTATCTTTGTGTGTGTGTGTGTGTGTGTGTGTGTGTGTGTGTGTGTGTGTGTGTGTGTGTGTGTGTGTGTGTGTGATGTGGTGTTGATTGTGGTGGGAAGATCGTTTAAGAGAATGGTGCAGGTTCCATGTTCCTTGAAAACCCTGACTTTTGCAAAATAGCAAAAGTTAAGAATATTTTCGGAGTCTTCCTACACCTAGAAGATGGTGCAGATATTTTTTTGTACTGACGAAACGCGCTGAAGTTCTACGATTTTTTCATCCTTCGAAAACAGTGTACAGCAAGAAATAAGATGGAAAAGAAAATTCTTTACTCTTTTCTGTGGTTTACAATAGTACAGGTTCTAATTGAATTTTTCTATGTACACCCAGAATTATCATTTTTATTATTAGAACTGTTCAAAATTCGATGACGTCCAGAAATAATCGTATGTAAAATTGAGTCATTCGAGTGAACTACTCACTACCCAAACTGATCTCTCATACCCTGTTTTAAAGCCTTTCTGTCCAGGAAGGAGGAGCAAGATTGCTTGCATACGTTATCAAAACATTAAGTTTTCCTCTCATATTTTGAATTCTCATACCTTACATGCTATTTTAGTTGATTTTTGACATTCGGGTCGTACAGACCCGAACAGTACATGTGTAACAATTATATTGTTTTAGTAAAACTACACAATATCTTTCGTAACACCTTTAAAGATATGACACATCACATCGTGGCGTTTACGCGAGGCAAAGACGTGGAAGATTTGAATGCCCGCGCCACAGCCGCTGTAGCAGCAACGGCAGCGCCACCTGGACTTCTCGTCGTTTCAAAGAGAAAGCAGCGACGAACCCTTGGGTGGAAAAAGTGCGCGAGAGGACGCTTTGGTTTTGTTTCTGAAGCATGGCTTTGTGAAAATTCATCCAAACTGGAGACAAAGTTGGATGGTGCTACTATAGGGGGCACTAGTGTCGCCACGTACAGCTGCAGGTTCACCAACTTCCGCGCATTTAAATTGGCTAATTTGTGAGGAATACGATTGATTGATTTTTTCGGAATTCCGGGCGCGTCAACTGCTTTGGCCATTAGTTCCGTTAGTGTAGTGCATGTTTTTTCTCGGGAGATGGCGGTGATCTTCCCTCGCTGGATGGCGAGATTCGGCGCCGACCTACGGTCGGCTAGTTGGGTTTCCCCCTAACCAGGACTCTCCCACCAGCGGGGCACCACCCCAGCCGGGACAAGCTCTAAGCTCCCGACCGGTCTCCCGGAATATGTGGTAGTGCAGTGCATGTTAGTGTAAGTGTGTGTGTAAGAGGAGAGGATAGGACAAGGAAGAGGAAGGACAGATCGCGCGTGGTCCGTTTGGTAGGGTACTGCTCCGGCATTCGCCTGGGGTTGATCGGAGAAACCACGGAAAACTACCGATCAGAGCAGCCGTCCGCTAGAATTCTCCTCCAGACAGCGACTGAATTCGACCTCGCTGAAAAGTTAGTGTAGAAAATCCTGCCGTCGTCAGGACTCGAACCTAGTACCTCCCGGTGAGAGGCGCTGCAGTGACATCAGTCATGCACTGAGCTACCGCTCTCGGTGAGGAATACGAAAAGTGTCTTCTAAACGCTCAGTTATTCATAATACATACATATTAGTAACCGCTGAAGAAAGCGCGAACATCGACGCTATATTTTGTAACATTACGCGTCTACTTGCGTCTCGCGAACCCACACAGCAGACACGCACGTTTTAAGTATCGCTGGCATCGTATTTTAAGAAGGTGCTGCAAGAGATGTTATGGTCTCTACCCCGTTATATGGGAGTTCAAAGGTCCTGTTCTGGAATTGGTCATATGCGGCCGGCGGTGTCACGCTATGAGACTTTGCACTGACTCGAGGCGAAACGCAGCGGGAGCGGTAGCTCAGTGCATCAACTGATGTCCCTGCGGCGCCTCTGACCGGGAGGTACTAGGTTCCCACTCCCCACGGCGGAAGGATTTTCGACACTAGCTTTTCAGCTAGGTCCAATTCAGTCGCTGTCTGGAGGAGAATTCTAGCGGCCGGCTGCTCTGATCGGTAGTTTTCCGTGGTTTCTCCGATCAACACCAGGCAATGCCGGAGCAGTACCCTAACAAACGGGCCACGGACCGCGCGCGATCTGTCCTTCCTCTTCCTTGTCCTATCCTCTCCCCTTACACACACACACTTACACTAACATGCACTACACTACCACACATTCCGGGAGACCGGTCGGGAGCTTAGAGCTTGTTCCGACTGGGGCGGTGCCCCGGTGGTGGGAGAGTCCTGGTTAGGGGGAAACCCCACTAGCCGACGGTACGTCGGCGCCGAATCTCGCCATCCAGCGGGGGAAGATCACTGCCATCTCCCGAGAAAAAACACGCACTCCACTAACGGGACTAATGACTGAAGCAGTTGACGCACCCGGATACACGAAAGAATCAATCAATCAATCGAGGCGAAAGGGGTCGAAACAGAGGTCACGCGAGGGAGCTGGTCGCTGCGGTGCAAAGCGACCCGAGGCCTAAAGGCCGCTCCACAACAGTCCGTGAACGGGAACGGCAACGCGAACGGGAACGTAAAGACAGTTGAAAGACGAACGTTTTAGGCAGGCGTTCACAACACGGGACGGGAACACAAAGCTTAACGGGAACGATGGCCAACATTTACCTTGGCCTGGGAACGGGAAGCCTCTCGACCAATGATAGTACAGCAAATGGCGGTGAAGCTTTCCAGCTGATCGAGCGCGCGACACTGGTCTGGAGCCGAATTGAGAGTGTAATGCGATATTGAGGTTAGAGCGTGGATTTGCGAGGTTAGGGTTTTAGGCGGCTTTTGTTAGTCATTGTTGAGTTGTTTCAGCTATTTTTAGTAATTATAACATAATTATTTTTCTATTCATATTAATACGTAGCATTAAAATTTCTCCAAAAAATATGTTTTAAATGTTTCGTTAAAAGTACATTGGAGTTGTTCGTTTATAAAAAAAATTAGTTAGCTGTATTTTCCATAAATTCATAGTAGTTTTTGCTTTTATTCATTCTTATGATATTTTTCTAATTAAAATTCTTTCGTTAAAGTATTCATAACTCATAGCAGCGCACGCAAACAGATGGCAAAGCAAAGAGTGAACAGAGTAGCGTAGCTAGAAGTGCTTTGGTTTTGGCAACTGTTTCTTGAACTTCTCTTTTTTGCTGCTACAAATTGATAGTGCTGTTCCTCTGGCCGTTGGCGTTTAGTGTGAAGCGCGCGTGCCTCGTGTTCTCGTTCCCGTCGTCTTCTTCGCGTTGCCGCTCCTGTTCGCAGGCTGTTTTGAAGCAGCCTTTACGCGGTTTTCAGGCGTGCGGCTGGGCAGAGTTCCCTGCCGACCACCAAACGGCCGCGCAGTACTATGCCTTGATGGAAAGGTCGCGGCTAATAATAATAATAATAATAATAATAATAATAATAATAATAATAATAATAATAATGCCTTTATTGATATGGCGAGGCTCGGGCCATTAGGCCCGCTCTTCCGCCTAACCACATGTCAGATGTATACAAAGATCAAACATATATTATATACAAATATAAACAATATATTTATGTTGCAAGTAGTTAGTAGAAAACAAGTATAATTTAAATGTAGCTTTTAAAAAGATAAATGAAATATTAAAATAGACAGAAATGTGGCAAATTTTGTTTGACAAATTATAAATTCATAGACGGAAGTTAAACAAGTTGAGTTGAATAGCATTGCTCCAAACGTTTTCGCGCTACGCGGCAGCCTGGTATTCACCCCGAGCGACTGTAATCTTTTAAATACAGAAACACACCACCTCACTCGCCGCTCGACCCTGGAGGAAAACCCGCTAGTCGGGGAAAACCCACCAGGCAGGCTGCGTCCTAATACAATAGTAACTAAGCTAAAATGAAGTGACAGGATTTTGGGATGTTTTCCTCAGCTGCTGGCCTTGCTGCAAGGGAATCGTCTTCTTGCTCTAATCCTCCTCTGCTCCTATGGATGAAAACACATTTCCGGCAGTATCAAACAAATCACAAAAGAATAAATTTTCAACAAGTACATTACGGTTATTTCTAAACATATTAGTCACTTTTTAACATTCCTAAAAGGTGGTAAAACTGACATTGGATTTGACACCCGAATATCTACAGTGATGTAAGTTGTATAATGATATATTCTATTTTGTAAGAAAGTCATTCAGGTGTTTCTTAAAAGATGTTAATGAGGAGCAGTTTTTAATGTTGAAAGGCAATTTATTCCACTCTCGGGCTACCGTAATTGCGTATGATTTATTGTAGTAGTTTGTTTTACTTTTTGGAATACAGAGTAACTGAGATTTCTGAAATCTAGAGGATTTAAGATATACGAAATAATTTGTTAAATATGACGGGGAATCCACTTTTAGCATCTTAAATAAAAGACAAAGGCTGTGATACAAACGCCTATCCTTTAGTGTTAGTATTTTGTTCACTTTATAAACTCTGGAGATATGATCGTATTTTTTTATATTATAAATGAAACGAATACAGGCATTTTGAGCTCTTTGCAGAGTTTGAGCGAGTGAATCTTTTAAATTGTTGTACACAATATCACCGTAGTCGAAATGAGGACACAACAGAGTTTTTACTAACATTTCCTTCGTATTTGTAGGGAGACATTTGTCGATACATCTAAGGGATTGCAAAGATGCATAAACCTTGCGACAGACATTTCGGATCTGGTATTCCCAGCTTAGATGATCATCAAAAATTAAGCCCAAGTTTTTCACTTGTGAATAACGAGGTACTACAACATTGCCTATAAGCACATCAGGAATAGATAAACATTCAAGTTTCTTGTGCATTTGGGAAGAGCCAATTATGATGGTTTGTGATTTCGTAGGATTTAAATTGAATCCGTTTTTCATTGACCATTTTACTACAGATGAGAGCTCATTATTTAATTTATTTATTAGCATTGCTACCTGTGACGGTTTCCCGGAGATGTAAATTTGCAGATCATCCGCATACATATGATGACTACATTCTCTAAGTTCGCGTGATAAGTCATTCACATAAATTAAGAAGAACAGCGGCCCTAACACGGATCCCTGAGGTACTCCACGGTGGAGAAGTTTTGGATCGGAATGGAGATCGTCAACTACTACAATTTGTTGCCTATTGTGGAGATAGTTTGCAATCCAAGAGATAGTGGAATCAGAGAAATTTAGATTTTTGCATTTAGCAATTAGTATATCGTAATCTACAGAGTCGAAAGCTTTACTAAAATCTAAAAGTGTTAATACAGTTACGAGGCCATCATCTAGCGCTTTCCTTATATCTTCAGTTACTTTTAGTAAAGCTGTTTGGGTGCTTCTGCCTTCTCTAAAGCCGGATTGAAAGTTATTGAGAAGATCTGAATCAGTTAAGTGTTTTACAATCTGTTTTCGAACAATTTTTTCAAGAACTTTTGACACTGTCGGTAATATACTAATTGGACGATAACTGAAAGACACCGAAGTCAGTTCAGATTTTGGCAAGGGTCGAACATGTGCAAGCTTCCACGCTTGAGGAAAGGTTCCCGTTGTAAGTGAGAAATTAATTAAATGCGTCAGTGCCGGAAGGGCAAATGGTAAGACAAGTTTCAATTGTTTCGCTGTAATTCGATCGGAGCCATTAGCATTTGATTTTAGTGAGCGCACAATCATATTAACTTCGTGATAATCTACGTTATGGAAATAAAATTTATCCCTGACCGCAGGTGAATTGGCTGCAAGAGTCTGTAATGTGTTACTAATGCGGCTATCGGGAGCTGGACTCGTGGCCACATCCCATGGCTGGTGTAGCACAGTCAGTGAGCTGTGGAGGACACAACGTGAGTGACAAACTGAATTTTTTAAAGAAACTATAATATACATGACACAGGTACCGAAAAAGATGAATGTTTACTGAAACCTGTTAGTTGGTGGATTATTTCAGAACTGATAAAGTCTTCCCCTTGATGAAACCAAAATGATGAGGGTAATACAATGATAATTCCTCATTGCTAAATACATTGAAAATATTCTTGTTTTTCCTACTCAAATCTGCTTGAAGACCTATCATGTATTTGCACAAGCAACCTTGGTTTACGTGAATGTTGAGAACAAATTGCTTGTTTGTTAGTGACCATCGTTTAAATAGCCGTAATCCGCTGTTTTAACTTTCTATAATGGAAAGTATTTTATATTTTCTTATTTGCATAGATTGTACATATGTGATAAAGTATTATATAAAAAAATTGTTGAAAACATTTGCGTAAATCTTTTATGCGTGGAAGACTAAAAAGAACTCTTTATCATTTCACACAACTTTAGTTACTGAGGTAAAGTGTTCATACCCAAATATCCATATTTCGAATGGAATTCCAACTTTACTACAATCCTAGATATTAAATTCCAAGAAATTGAAGACTTAAAGTGTTGCTTGGAAAGAACTTTGATAGTGAAGCTTAAGGAATATGTTGAATTGACCATATTTTTCACAGGCTTAAGGAGAAAATGTGTTTCGTTTGGTCACTGCAACCATTCAAATATCAGGATGATTGGTTGGGATTTTGAACTTGTATAATTTGTAAATGGTAATATGTGCAAATCTTTTACTTGTATAATAAGATATATTCGATATTTAGTTACTGTGTTTGTCATTGTTTTCCTTTGTAGTTTTGAAGGACTACAAGTACGTGAGGATATGAATACTATAAATGTAATTGGTAATATGTGCAACTTCTTTGATTATTTTAAAAATATTAAGAGAAAGAACATATATTTAACATGTTTTCCCAAAGTTTCAACCGTGGAGCCCCGAATTCACAGGACAACACATTGACTGTCTAGATGCTCGCCTTCTCTGAAACGATTTTCGTACATGTGAAAAAGGTTTAATTAAAAATGCGAAAGGTTACAATATTTAGACAAACAATTCACGAAGAATCAGAATGCTCAGTAACAAGGTTGTGAGAGCACCCACATTTCTTTTAGGGTCTTAAAGACTCAAGCAATACAGCATGGGCAAGGCTATTCGCAGATATGATTCTCTCGGTAGTCTAAGTAATCAGGGCAAATGTGTACATGAACGTGGGAGACCCGCGTTCGATTTTCTGTTGGGTATATTCCTTGAAGAGTGAAATCATATAGTAGATTTTTTGTTAAATGAAATATGTTTTAAAAAGTCAGTTCTTTAACAAATAGAAAGAACTATTTTAAAAGCTATTAGTAATTTAGTGTAATTTTGGTTTCGATATTACAAATTCAAATTTCTCGCACTTCTTTTACTATAATATTTCAGGAGTTATTTAAGATAAGTTATTTTATTATTAGATTAGTTATGTAAGTAATTAAATATTAATGGAGTATTGACAATCTGATCGGACACTAAATCCTCCTGTATTAATCTTTCTTTTTTCACTAAGATTTTTATTTCTCTTCTGTTTTTTTCTGATATCACAACATATTTTTACCTTTTTTCTCTAGAGATTTGATTATTTCGTGTTTCTGGGCGCGTCAACTACTATGGTCAATAGTCGTGTGTAGTGCAATTTCTCTGCTCATTAGTCTCGAGTTTGACCTTGGGAGGTGGTGGTGATCTTCCCCCGCTGGCGACCTGCACATCGGCTTGGGTTTTCTCGTACGGATATCCCACTAACGGAATACCGCTTTAGCTCGGACAAGGTCTAAGCTCGCGACTGGTCACCCGACATGTGTTTTAGAGTAGTGCATGTAAGTGTGAGTGTAAGGGGGTGAGGATTGCTCGAGGAAGAGGAAGGAAAGATCGCGCGCGGTCCGTGGCCCGTTTCTTAGGGTACTATTCTGGCATTGGCTTTTTCTGAGGAACGATGGAAAACTACCGATCAGAGCAGCCGGTTGCGAGAATTCTCCAACAGACAGCGGCTGAATTCGATCTAGCGTTAGCGCTAGTGTCGAAAACTCTGACATCAACTGGAGTAGAACCCTAGACCCTCCCGGCCAGAAACCCTGCAAGACATCAGTTGATTCCCTGAGCCACATAAGACGGTCTACAGATTCGAGACCATTCTCTTAATCATGAAGACTGACTCTCTTATCGCACCTCAAGAAATATTTATTGATATGGAGTTGCAAGGTTAATTGTGAAGCACTTTGTTAGGAAAACGAAAAGACGTATTAACTGGCCTCCCAGTCAATGAATGTTTTTAACACATCTATATGGATTTTTATTCATAAAACTAACTAAATATTGCTCTAATGCAAAAGAAGTAGCAAAGGGAGAATAATGGGTCAGGGAGAGCAATTATCAAAACAATAAATTACGTTCTTATTATGCATGGGTTATGATTCATTTTAATATTTGCCAAACAAATTCACTTCCTTTATAAGGGATTAGGACATGGAGTCATAGTTTATGTTGTCCCATTCAACGAGGATCCTTATTCAGTCTCTGCTTCATTCCCACGATACAGTGCTAATAGCACTTCCAATCTCATTTAACGTATTGTGAATTGTGAGGAGATGAGGTGATAAGTTTGGTGATTGAAGTGCGCATCTAACGAAACGTCCTTGACGCGACAATTGTGGTTCAAATAGAGTTATCCAGCTTGAGAGTTTGACTATCATCTATTTCATCGTCTTCCGGGAACGTGTTTCCCTGATTTTCTCTGTGAACTGCTGGATTGTTAAATTGCCTTTGATGAATACCTGTGGGATTTCGCGTCAAAGGTTATCGCAACCCACATCAAAAAACAGTGTTGTTTAAAGATTCAATTTACTGACACAGTTGTTTTAGATATAAATGATTGATTTTTCTCACGGCTGACAAAAATAGAAATTTCATTCCAGTGACAGGCGAGAGAAGTAGGCACTATCAGTTGCAGGTCAGCCCATTCCGTCCTTCAGCGCTGTTCTGTAGGGCAGAACACAAATAGAAATTAGTGCAGTATTATTAATCCTTTATTGAAGTTGGCGTCATCAATTATTGTATAAGAAACATCTATAGTAATACGGTTTTATGACCTCTGGGTAGCACTGGCTTGCAGTCTTCTCCAAGACCCCTCACCGGGTTTCTCTGACCGGCCTGACCGGGAGGTTGCAGGGTTACACTCCGCACGGAGGCAGAATTTTTGTCACTAGCTAAAAGGCGAGGTCGAGTTCAGTCGCTGTCTGGAGGAGAATTCTAGCGGCTGACTGATCTGATCGCCATTTTTCCGTGGTTTCTCCGATCAATACCATTCATAACCTAGAGCAGTAATCTAACAAACGGACCACGGACCTCGCGCGATCTTTCCTTCCTATTCCTTCTCTTATCTTCACCCCTTACACACACACACACACACACACACACACAAACATGCACTATACTACCACACATGCCGGGAGAGCGGTCGAGGACTTAGAACTTGTCCCAGCTGGGGCGGTACTCGCTGGTGGGAGATACCTGGTTGTGGGAAACCCCGTTGGTCAACGGTAGGTCGGCGCCGAATCTCGCCCTCCAGCGGGGGAAGATCACCACAACCACCACGCTGGCAAAAACGTGCACTACACTTACGGGACTAATGTCCTTAATCGTTGTCACGCTCGCAATCACTAATCAACCAATGAAAAAATCCAAGACCTCTCCCATAACGTTAACAAAACATAAGAAGGTACGAAACCACGTAGCAGAAGCAACCGTCGCTTATCTCTAATGAATAGCACGAAGGCGAGGTGAGCGCCCCCCATCTGGTGGCGAAGTGGACGGAGGGGGGGGAGGTGATGAAAGGGCGCGGGGCAGGGCCGAGGGCGCGCCCCCGCCCATAAACCTTCGGCCCTTGTAAATACGGCGCAAGATTGCGCTGCATCGCCTCACCGCCTCACCCGCTCGCACGGGAATATATAGGTATAACCCATCACAGTCGAAGCCCTCGGAAAATTTATGAAAACGGGGGACGAGTTAATATTCATGAATGAACCTTAGCAGAGACGACGAAAGCAAGAAAAAAATACAAAAAAATAGAAGTAACTTAGGTGAAAGAGAGAGGGAGACAGAAAACGACAGCGGATGAAAACAGTCCCGAGAACTCGTAAAAAATATAACCGGCTGAGGTAGCTTAGAGTCAGCATTGCCGTTGTTTGTGCAACGACACCGACCAGAAGGTATTTATCCGTTAACTGCCAATTTAATTTTGTGTGCACAGCGCTCTGTCATTGTCGTCGTGTTCGTGCGAGCCCGTTCATTGTTTTTGCAACTTTTAGTGCTAATCAATTGTTATGTTGCTAAATTATGCTACTAGAGCGCTCCAAAGCGCCAAACGGTGGTTATATGAGATTGTTTTTCTAGAAGAAGAAGAAGAAGAAGAACAAAACCGTTAGACCTTGACTGCACTTGCCCCGTCAACTTCCGCGAGGACCAACTACCGTTTGCATTACACCAGCCTATTCCTCCGACTTCACCACAGACATAGAGCAGCTTGGCACGGTTTTAGATGAGGATTCGAGCCGGCCTCAGTCATATGTACACTGACTGTGCAACAACTCTGACCAGGAGGTATTAAGGTTCGGGACCCCATGGGGACGGATTTTTTCCAACTTGCTACATATCGAGGTTGAATACCTGATTACTGAAGGAGAATTGCAGAATCCGGCTGCTCTGATCGATAGCTTTCCTTGGTTTCTCGTGTCAAGACCAGGCGAGTTGGTAAAAACCGGGCCTGGGATTGCGTACGATCTTTCCTTCCTCCTTCCTGTATCTTCCTATCCCCTCAAACACTTAAACTTACATGCACTACACTATCACTCATGTCAGGAGATTAGAACTATTTTTGGATGAGGTGGTGACCCGCTGGGGGATTTACCTGTAGGACGAAATACCCCGTAATCTGTAGTGTTAGTCGGCGCCGGAACTCCCTATTCAGCGTGAGGAGAAACATCGCCTTCTCCCGAGATAGAACATTCAATACACTAAAAGAGCTTGCACCGCGAGTGGTGGCTCAGTTCATCAACTGATGCCACTGCGGTGCCTCTGACCGGGAGGTCTTAGGTTCGAGTCCTGACGGTGGCAGGATTTTCAGCTAGGTCGAATTCAGTCGCTGTCTGAAGGAGAATTCAAGCGGCCGGCTGCTCTGATCGGTAGATCTATTCCGTGGTTTCTCCGATTAACACCAGGCGAATGCCAGAGCAGTATCCTAACGAACTGGCCACGGACCACGCGCAATGTTTCTCGTCCTCGTCCGTTTTCTCGTCTCGTCCGTCTCGCTCTCTCGTCTTGTCCGTTTTCCTCGTCCTCGTCCTATCCTCTTCCCTTACATACACACACACACACTTACACTCACAATCACTACACTACCACATATTCCAGGAGACAGGTCGGCAACTTTGAGCTTGTTCCGGCTGGGGCGGTGCCTCGCTGCTGAGAAAGTCCTGGTTAGGGGGAAACTCCGCTAACCGGCGGTAGGTCGGCGCTGGATCTCGCCATACAGCAGGGGAAGGTCTCCGCCATCTCCCTAGAAAAAGCAAGCCCAACACTTCCGGCATTAACGATCTCAGTAGTTAATACGACCGGAATCACCAACACTCAACTAACCAACCAACCTAAAATGTCTATTGTAGTGCATCTATTGCAGACTATGCTGTGCTGACTATTGCAGTTGTAGTGCATCTAATGCAGACTATGCTATGCTGACTATTGCAGTTGTAGTGCATCTCTTGCTCTATGCTCTGTGCACTATTGCAGTTGTAGTGTATCTATTGCAGACTAAGCTGTGCTGACTATTGTAGTTGTAGAGCATCTATTGCAGACTATGTTGTGCAGACTATTGCAGTTGTAGTGCATCTCTTGCAGACTATGCTGTGCCAACTATTGCAGTTGTAGTGCATCGCTTGCAGACTATGCTGTGCCGACTATTGCAGTTGTAGGGCATTTATTGCACACTATGCTGTGCAGACTATTGCAGTTGTAGTGCATCTCTTGCACACTATGCTGTGCAGACTATTGCAGTTGTAGTGCATCTCTTGCAGACTATGCTGTGCCGTCTATTGCAGTTGTAGTGCATCTATTGCAGACTATGCTGTGCTGACTATTGCAGTTGTAGTGCATCTATTGCAGACTATGCTGTGCTGACTATTGCAGTTGTAGTGCATCTATTGCAGACTATGCTGTGCTGACTATTGCAGTTGTAGTGCATCTATTGCAGAATATTGCAGTTGTTGAGTATCTATTGCAGACTATGCTCTGCTGACTATTGCAGTTGTAGTGCATCTATTGCAGACTATGCTGTGCTGACTATTGCAGTTGTAGTGCATCTATTGCAGACTATGCTGTGCCGTCTATTGCAGTTGTAGTGCATCTATTGCAGACTATGCTGTGCTGACTATTTCAGTTGTAGTGCATCTATTGCAGACTATGCTGTGCTGACTATTGCAGTTGTAGTGCATCTATTGCAGACTATGCTGTGCTGACTATTGCAGTTGTAGTGCATCTATTGCAGACTATGCTGTGCTGACTATTGCAGTTGTAGTGCATCTATTGCAGAATATTGCAGTTGTAGTGCATCTATTGCAGACTATGCTGTGCTGACTATTGCAGTTGTAGTGCATCTATTGCAGACTATGCTGTGCTGACTATTGCAGTTGTAGTGCATCTATTGCAGACTATGCTCTGCTGACTATTGCAGTTGTAGTGCATCTATTGCAGACTATGCTGTGCTGACTATTGCAGTTGTAGTGCATCTATTGCAGAATATTGCAGTTGTAGTGCATCTATTGCAGACTATGCTGTGCTGACTATTGCAGTTGTAGTGCATCTATTGCAGACTATGCTGTGCTGACTATTGCAGTTGTAGTGCATCTATTGCAGACTATGCTCTGCTGACTATTGCAGTTGTAGTGCATGGGCGAGGGCCGCGTCGCAGGCCGCGTCGCAGGCGTGGGCGCCGGCTCAGGAAGACGGCAGGTGACGCCCCTGCTCCCTCCGCCCCTGCTCCCAACCGCCCCTTATCAAAATAGTCTGCTCCAGCACCGTATTTATGAGCCAATAACTTAAGGAGGCATCGGAATTGGAATAGGGTTTTTTGTTTATTCATTTTCCAACGAAACTAAACACGACATAAATTATTTTGCGGTGTGTTTTATAGTCCATCGATGGGATAGAATTGAGATCCAAGTTTCTGGTGCTATAAAATATACTAAACACTTCAGGGTTTGACCCAAAGGTGATTGAGATATTTGGAGCTTGAAACCAATTCCAGAGACAAAATATGATGGAAATTTTTGTTGAAGCCCGTTGATGGGAATAAGCGTATGTGAAAGGGCGAAAGTTTTGCAAGCCATGCCATAATTTTGGAAAATTAGAAAGATATCTGAACTGAAACGAATATGTTTAATTCATATCTCTTCGCATAAAACAAGCCAAAAAATCTAAAATCCAATCACTTGAGTAAATGAAAATTTAACGAAGCGCAATGGAGATAGTGAGAAAACATGAGTGGGCCAGTAAATTATTTGTAAAAGAAATTGGATGCCTATTTACTCATCGTTGATACATATCTGGTATATTACTTCTCAACTATTACCAGGACAATACATATTACGCAATATATTTCAGCGATTGGTATCACTTCATTTCATTCTATGCAAGCAATAATATACCGATATCGTACATCGATCCAACCTTTCAAAATGCTAATTTGAATTCAACCTATTTCGATGATAACTTTACGAAGATAAGATTTTTCGTTTAGTTTTTGTAAGCAAATTCCATATAAAGTTATGTAAACGCTTCACGATATTTATATCCTGTTTTCTTTTGTACCCTTTGAAAATTCACTGGTAGTGACTTACCAGCAGCAGTAAATTGCTGCTGTCATGACGACGGGTCTTCAGAAGATAAGAAACGCTTTGTAAAAGTTCCTCACACATAGCACTCATCGAGTAGCGAGGTATTGTGCACGGAATCCGGAATCTCGGAAGAGACCTCGGAATAATGTGTATGCAAATACATATGACTATGGGGACGGATTTTAATGAAATGTCATTTTTTCTTTTCACTTTAGAACACTGCCGTTTATTATAAAAATTCATTTTATGTTTTGAAAAAAAGGAAATGACCCATTTTTTAGGCCATTATTTTGCATTTTTCGTTTATTTCGACTAATAAGTCATTTTTTATCTTTTCCATCTTCAAGTACTTCATGTTCAGGTAATGTATTTTTTGCTGATTTCATGGATTTTAATGCCATTTTTTTGTTGCACTTGCTTCAAATAATATTGTTCAACAATAAAGAACAACAATAAGCGTCCATTCTCATCCAAAACCTCGGACTGCTGCAAAGTTAACTGGTTTCTCCTCACGTCCGGACTGCTGAAAAGTTAACCGGTTTTCCTTTCATCACGTAAAGACACGGCTGTCTGTTGGGCAAGTTAAAAGCCATCTTTTGATTGCATTCAATCTCGTACCGCCAGAAACGGCTGAAGTTATTGTTTAGTTGTATTAGGCTGAAAGTGGTTTAGCAAGTTTAAATACTCCCTAGAGAGATGTTGGCCGGCACAGTGATGGAAAATGCTGCCGAAACATCGATACATCATCAAAAAATTTCGGTTTTGATGAAAACATCGACAAAAGTATTGTTGTTTTAATAATGATGAAATACATGGAATTTTCCCATCATGTTTCCATTTTTAAATATCGTACTTATGTTTATATTTTTTGTTGTTTGAATACGTATAAGAAGTTTGGTCATAATGTTTATCGATTGAAAAGAAATAAAGGAAATTGTGTTGTGCTACTATTCTATTTATTCATTTTCATTCATTAATAATATTATCGCAGTAAAATGTCTTGGTTCTAATGTGGTACATAACACACCAATATTAGTTTTACGTATATATTGCCTTAAATTTGTTTGTCATTTTAATTTTCTAATCATGTTCTGTGTGGTTAAGCTTCAAAATGCAGTTTAGTGATATTACCACGTACTAAATAATAAAAAAAGTTAACAGCGGTAGTGGAAGGTTGCGAGTGCCAAATGGTTTCGTGCCGCCTGCGGATCAACAACACTGACAGTTGTCAGTAGCTGTTGATTGCGAGCAATCCACGAAAAAAGTAGACACTAGAATTTTATTGATATCAAGAGAAATTTATTTTAAAAATATCGGTGGTTCTAGACAAATATATGGATTTGAAGAAAACATCGAAAGCATAACATCGATGTTAATATATCGATGATTCTGCTCGAAAATATCGATATTTTAAAACCTTCGATTTTTTGCCAACTGGCAGGTGTCTGAGAAAAGACATCTTTTTTCAGACGATCTAAGAGATCGCAGGCAAGATTATATGGGCAGGGCAAACGATTGTTTACGAAGGGAAGTCAAGCCGTCGAGCGATTTTTAACCTTACGATCAACTAGATCAGGGAGCCTTAAATATTATGTTTATTAAAGGGAAAGCTAAGGTCGTTGCCACCAAGTTTCTGTAAACAAAGAGAGAGCTATAACAAACTATTGTAAACGATGTAAGATTTTTTTATTATGTAAATTGATTTACTAAAGAAGGTTCTCCCAGACGCGAAAACCAAGCAGACCTGGAATCAAATTTTGTACGTAGCTTAACTTTCCCATTACTTCACGAAGGGAAAATAAATGTATACTGTTATTTTGTATTCTGAGCATGTTTGTAGTTACATTTTGAGTACATAAACATGCATACATGCAAGCCCACTCTTTACTACATAAACATACACACATGCAAACTCACACATGTACACAAGCTATTCACTCATTCATTCAACTTGTGATAAAAAAATCGTCTAAAACCACATTGTAATAATATATAATAACTATAATTATTATATTTTTAACTCGTGAAACTCACACATGAATGTAGATCAATAAATATCCACGCAATATATCAAAATAGCCTAGCAAAAAATACCTTAGAGCTTGTCCTGGGCTGGGAATGGGGGGGGAGCTGAGAGGAAATCCCTGGCAAACGGACATATAGGTCGGGAAGAAAAAAACGCATCTTCCGTGACAAAACATTAACTATGCTAACGAGAATAACGACCATAGTAGTTGGCGTGTCCGGAAACACCAATAAAAAATGACCCCAAATAAATTCAATTTTATCTCTTAAATCGAGCAATATTAACACAGATAAATAGATCTGAAGTGTCTGACCCTGATTTTCTCATTTTCAGCTTTAAATACTTTTTTCAACTTGCTTATCTGATTACTGAAAGGTATTTTGACTGCTATCGGAATCCAGTGACTGCAATCGGATTTAACTACTGAGATCGGTGACTTCCAAAGTTTACCTGATTACTTCCAGACGAAAGCCAAGGCAGCATCCTGTACAACGGGCCACCAATTGCGAACGAACCTTCCTGTGCTTCTCATTGTGGCCTCACTCGCAACCTTAGGGTCGTGTGATTAGCAGATTGCCCATCCTCATAAAGCTCTTCCTCCTTTGATCTAAGGAAATATGAAGCTGAAAATCAGTGGAAAATGTAAGTCGGGATTAATTGGTTTATTAATAACAAAGGGAATGCTTATATTGGCAAGATCTAATGGAAAGCATGTTCTCCTTCCATTGGATACGATTCCCAGGTTCTTATGACTGAAATGTTTTTGTAGTAGTAATATACTTATAAATGTGAATGATACTTGGTATAATTTTGTATAAACCCTTTAAATGAATGTATGAGACAGTCTGTATTGTTTACACACGCTCGGGAGAAGTGAGTACGAAAAATTCTCGAGAAGTTAGTAAAGTTTACGTTAAATTTTTGGATGTAGTCTTTTTTATAAGAACAAGTCGTAAAATCAAGAAAGTTTGAATTCAATGAGTCAAAGATGTGTCATTGTTGGTTTTTCGCAATGTCTCCCTGTGAGGCAGATATTCCCACTGAATTGGAAGAAAATCATGTTCACACCGGAGGGTTAATTAATCGAAAATTACCAATATAGCTAGGTCGAGATCAGTCACTGTCTGGAGGAGAATTCTAGCGGCTGGCTGCTCTGATCGGTAGTTTTCCGTGGTTTCTCCGATCAACACCAGGCGAATATTGGAGAAGTACCTTATAAATCGGGCAACGAACTGCGCGCGATCTGTTCTTCCTCTTCCTTGTTCTATCCTCTCCCCTTACACACACACTTACACTAACATGCACTACACTACCAAATATTCCGGGAGCTTAGAACTAGTCCCGACTGGGGTGGTGCCCCGCTGGTGGAAAAGTCCTGGATAGGGGAAAACCCCACTAGCCGACGGACTCTCTCTCTCTCTCTCTCTCTCTCTCTCTCTCTCTCACTCCTCCTCCTCCCACTCACTCACTCACTCACTCACTCCACTCACTCACTCCACTCACTCACTCACTCACTCACTCCGCTCACTCCTCACTCACTCCACTCGCCTCCTCCCTCCCACTCCCACTCCTCACTCACTCACTCCTCCACTCACTCACTCCTCACTCACTCTCACTCACTCACTCACTCTCTCACTCTCTCTCACTCTCCTCTCACTCTCTCTCACTCTCTCTCTCACTCTCTCACTCTCTCTCTCCACTCTCTCTCACTCTCTCTCACTCTCTCTCACTCTCTCTCACTCCTCTCTCCTCTCTCTCACTCCTCTCTCCTCTCTCTCTCCCACTCTCTCTCCTCCCTCTCTCTCTCACTCCTCGCTCTCACTCTCGCTCTCACTCTCGCTCTCCACACTCTCGCTCACTCTCGCTCTCACTCTCGCTCTCACTCTCTCTCACCTCACTCTCTCTCTCTCTCTCTCTCTCTCTCTCTCTCTCTCTCACTCTCTCTCTCTCACTCACTCTCTCTCACTCTCTCTCTCACTCTCTCTCTCTCTCACACTCACACACACACACACACACTTACACGTGCATGCTCTACACTACCACCAATCATGATGGGAGACCGGTCGGGAGCTTAGAGCTTGTCACAGCTAGAACGGAGCCCCGCTGAGAGGAAATACCTGGTTAGAGAAAATTCATGCAAGCAGACGTAGGCGGCGCCAGATCTCACTATCCAACGGGAGAAAATCACCTCCACCTCCCGCGAAAAAATGCACTACACTTACAGGGCTAATTATCATAACAGTTAACGCGCCCGGAATCACCTTTC
The DNA here is from genome assembly GCA_011170035.1 of Teleogryllus occipitalis. Classification (NCBI taxonomy): domain Eukaryota; kingdom Metazoa; phylum Arthropoda; class Insecta; order Orthoptera; family Gryllidae; genus Teleogryllus; species Teleogryllus occipitalis. The sequence continues at coordinate 159,712 of BLKR01001674.1, read as the reverse complement.
AATGAAAAACCGAAAAGTATAATTTAATTTTGGACATGGTTTGGCAGAGTTTGGTGTTGGAAATCAATATTCAATAAAAAACGAAAAACAGTCTTTAAATTCGGACATGGTTTGCCCGAGCTTAGTTTTGTCAATTACTATTTAATAAAAAACGAAAAGTAACCTTTAGTTTTGGACATGATTTGAGAGAGTTTGGTTTTGGCAATCGGAATTCAATAGAAAACTAAAAGTATCCTTTCATTTTGGACATTCCCGGACAGAGTTGGGTGTTGGAAATCACTATTCAATATAAACCGAAAAGTAGCCTTTAATTTTGCACCTGGTTTGGCAGACTTTGGCTTTGGGGCGATGCTCGTCCTCCGCCCGCGGGCCGGGAGCGCGCGCCGCCCAGGCGCCGGGCGTTGGGCGATGCGATCTGCGCAGGCGCGCGCCGCATTTCTATGCTAATCCCGGGCTGCTCCTGCGAGTGGGTGGGTCCCGTCCCGTCGTGGCGTGGGATATTGGGCGCTGGACCTGTCGACGCGATGTCTGCGCGATAACCCACGCACTGCCCGCTCCGCTCCGCTCCTCGCCTTTAGTAACAAGGCCTAGCCGAGCGCCGCGAGGCGCTGACACGATACACGCAATGGAGGAACGTTTTTAAAATTAAGCTGGCATACAACGATATCAATCGAAATATCTGATACCTTTCAGTTCTGTGTGCCTGCGCATGAACCTAAGATCACTTGAAAATTTTAAAACCTGGAGAGGTGGACAGAACTTAAGTTTATTTTTTATTTTTTTATTTCGTTGCGTCGTTGTTGATGCAACGTGTCTCTTAATCCATGTTGGGGGTTGAGCACTTTCTTCTGGAGTAATCCTCCGTTACTGAGTAATTACTATACTGAATAATTACTATGTTTGTCAAGTCTCGTCATGTCGCAGTCAGTCAGTCAGTCAGTGTCTTTTATCCGTTAAGCCAGAGACTCGAGGCCGTTACATCCCGGGATTCCTGGCCGGTCACCCAACCAGGAATCAGCGAGTCTGGTATTGATTACATTGCAACTCTGTTAAATAAATAAATAAATAATGCATTTTTTTGTTTTGCCACCTCTTTCCTCCAGAATCACGCATGAACCACGTACGAAACAAAGAAAAACACTGTTACACTCAGCAACAGATACACATTCAACCTTAGGAACTAACCACTACTTATGGAAATGTCCCCAAGCCAGACTATATATGTCTAATCCATAAGTTGAAGCGATGTGCTGTACGCCTACATGGAGGTCCCGCACTTGGGTTTCTCCTTCGACGGCTACGAAGAGTGCGCAGCTATTCCTTACGGGAAATCGAGACTATCAGGACATATAGCGAACTATCCTTCCTGAGCCTCTCGCGTAATATAATACAGCAAAACCTGTCTGAAACGGAACCTGGATAAAGCGGAACCTGCCTTCGTCGGAAAAAGTTCAGAACACACTTTTCCAGAGCAAAAGGACACTGGATAAGCCAGAAACCTGCCTAACGCGGGAATGGAAAGGAATTGTTAGTACGACGGTATTAAAAATTCTGGATAAGATAGAAAATAAATATTATTTTAGAAATAAACATTGACTTCTAAATGTGGAGACATTGAGCCTCTCGGAGCTGTGCTCGTTCATTCGCTTTCTCAGCCACCCTCGTCCCACTATTTCCCACGCTACTCGTGCGAAAGCCACTGCTTATTTGTAATAGCATTGACCTTCTCATGGCCGTGTGAAGGAAGGAGAGACGCGGAGAGCTATCCTTCTACTGTTCTTGTAATGCATGCTTTGGGTTCAGTGGTTTTAAGTGTTTACCGTTGTTCAATTCGACAAGTTGCAGGGATTATGTTAAGTGTTTAGGATGCCAGGAGGCAAATTGAAAACGGTAACACTGGAAGAAAAAATTAGACTATTGAAGAACACGAACAAACCCACACTTCAGTAAAGGTTTCGATGAACTAATTTGACGTTGGGAAAACTTAAGGATACGACACCTTAAAAAAGACAAAATCAAGAATGAGTGATTAAATGAAATGTTTTAGTAGATGGTTGCCACAATATTCACGAGGAATTTGGCGAATTGACGAAGCCTAAATCATAAGATGAATTCATCTCTTTCAACAAATATTGAACAAAATAATATTTCTTTTACTTTTTATAAGTTCTTTATTTCATTGAACTTCGTTGCGTCTCTGTACGTCATTTTCTTTGCCTCCCTTGGAACATCTTCGTTTCTTTGAAATGAAGTTTTAGGTGAGATAAACTACTCATACAGCCTATTCCATCATTGAAAGATTGCGTTTTCTGAATTGACAGTTTTTTATTGCAAATCTGAATAAGCCGGAAACCTGTACGAGACAGAAGAAAATGTTGGACCCAAATTATATTCGTTTAGGTTTTACTGTACGAGTTTTTGTTGTTGGCGTTGATAGGCCGCTGGCGTATCGCGCGGCCTTCTGCCCTTTTCCTTCATAACAGACTTGGTATTTATGAAGTAAGCCTTCAATTTAAAAAAATGATGAATTGTACGTTTTAATATTTTCTTTGGGTAAGCAGTCTCTACATTACAATTGTATGCTCCTCCGGCCAGTCAGGTGAAGGCTCTCAACTCTGCGGGTGACGCCACGTTGAGGACAGTGGTGCCGACGTTCGACCAATCACATTGTGGTCTTTTGCAGCAAAGCATTTCAGCCCTGAAGAAGCCCACGGTATGATGGTTGAATCGGAACCATCGACGCGGCGTCACCCAGACAGCCGAGAGCCTTCACAATATCTACTGTAACGTATTGTAGGACTACAGCTAGCAACCGCCACAATGGTGCGGCGGCAGAGGAATAGACGCGAGGGGTCAGGCAGGATGTGACACGCCGAGGTATTCTGAGAAATCCTAAGAGCTAGGGAAAGGGATGCCCAAAATGCGGGACAGCGCATTTTTGCCGCGTGCCGCGTGACAAATTCTTGGAATCCATGGAAATGGATGTCCAAAAATGCCTGGCAAAGCGACTAGTGCGGGCTGTGTGCAAAACCCAGTGACGTTTCAGGTCACGTGGGTGGTAGCTATATAAGAGCGAACGCAGAGCGCGGGGGCGGGGTTTGTTGAGCTGAGTGGGAACCTTCGTGCGAAGGCACAAAACTTGCGCCCAGGGCGGTGCGGAGCCGAGCTAGGCTCGTGCGGCAACCCATGTGTTGGGACGCCGTTGTGGACTATATTCACGGGTGACTGAAGTCGCCGGAGCTGTCTGCTGTGTGCGGGAGGCTCGCTGAGGAGTGGTGCGGGCCACGAGTCAGTTATTCATTTTTAAGGATCGCTCCTGCGATCAAGGAAGTAAAGATCTACCAGCGCTGAGTAACTTAAATTATTACTGTGCATATTGTGAATAAACCTGTACATATTTATCATTGAAGCTCGTGTCTGTGATTATTGTGAATTCCCACGACGTCACACTACCTTTTCAGCCCCCCCCCGGTCACTCAATTGAGTAAATTGTGTGTAGTGTACTCACACTATATGTCATATTTTGTAACAGTTCAAATGTAACTAGTAGTGCTGTAACAGTATGTGGTTATCTGGTATCACAAAATTATATGTAACTATTTCGCAACAGTAGAATACTATATGTACCCGCATGTTTTTCAACATCGAAAAATTGTTATATCCAGACTGGGATTCCACCAAATGCTTTTGGTTTATGGGCAACATACATATCACCCAGTTTACCGCCAGCATTCGAATAACTCTGTTAACGCATCGAAAACACTTTATTTTGACAATTAATAAAATTTCAGAAGTTTCACAGAAAATCCGAATCTGCACCATTGTACTTTCAACTATTGTATTTAGTTTCATTCGATAAAAAGAAATTAACGAAAAAAATTAGAGTCGTTTTTGAAGAAGAAAAAAACCGAATTATTTCCTGAGTGGCATCTAAAGTATTGATGGAAATTTAAAAAAATCCGTTTCATTTTCTGAAGCCCGCAATATCAGTAAGATTGATCAGAGAATGTCAATTCCGATGAAAAGCCTATGTAAGCCTTACTTTTAAGCTAGTCTTATTCACAGGCATACGCGATTGGTTGGACGGACACACACACCCTATACTAGGGGAAAACCCTTTCTTGGTATCAACGACAAAAAAAGGGGGATCCTGATTACCTTACGTAATTTGCAAAACACAAAGAAGCATGAAAAATTTACTTCTTCGCTATAAACCCACAAAACATGTTTTCTGTCGAAGAACGGCATTAGTTTCTTGTAGCAAACTTACTATATTCTACGTAGTAGAGTGGGAGAAAGTAAAATTTTAAAAATTTAAAAATGTGTGACCAATGAATATTGAATTATAAGCCAATTTTGTACTCTTTGAAAAGAAACATTTGTGCCCCTTTTTTAAGCATATTGCGCGCACGGAGAAGTGTGAGATTTGCCATAGTTAAAGTTTATATGGAGAAGAAATGCAGAAAGCTAAAATTATGTAATATGTGTTACAAATATATTACATAAATTATCATGTAGATGCAAGCTTCAACGTATTGCAACATATTACTACCGTACATAAATCGGAAACTATGCGTTTTAGAGCCTTAAAATCTGATGTTTTCTGCGCACTTATCTACAAAACGAGATATTTTTAAACGTTGTATTCCAAACTAAGCATTTACGAAAAAAATACTTCAATCCGTATTTGAATTTGTGCACATGAATAGCATATTATTAATAATGTTCGTAGTTATAATACTTTTCACACGCGAGCGATATTAGTTTTTACAGTGTTATTTTTTCATCTAACATAACATTACACATAAACGTAGGGTGCTGGAGACGGTATATTTGACTTCCGAAAGAATTTGCTCTGTTGACGGTTGAGGTCACAAGACCAGTTTCCGTTGTATTTCTCAGCCATGCGGGTAGGGCGAGAAGCCCAGAGATCCCTCTCCTTTCATAGGCAGGTTTTGATACGTTTTCATATTTCATAGGTATATCAGGGAATTTAGGCAAACACACCGAATGATATATTTGTACATGCTCGTAGATGGCGTAGTAGAACCATTTGTTTTAGAAAATATATGCAATAATTACACAAGTATACTTTTTGACAAAACTACCTCAATAATGTTAAAAAATTTATTGAATTAGTGTCGAATTTCGACCACTGCGCGCTGGGCGAATACTAGTTATAACATTGGTAAAAAATTCTGCTACATCACAGTCAGTTGTCATAAAAGTCTAAAGCTTTACTTGTGTTAGTGCAAATAAATGCAATGTTACGGCTGAATCTAATAAGGCTGCTTTTAAATTTCAAGATAAGCAACCATATAGCATTGTATCTGACACCAATGTTATTGTGAAATTCATTGATGTTTATCAATCTGATAGAAATCTCAAATTTTATTTTACAATAAAGAGTATGAAGCATCCAAAATGTCATTCCCCACCTTACAAGTGTCGTACTAATTGCATAGTGCTATCCTTTTGATGCAACTCTCATATCTCTTATGAACAAAATTAACCTCTGTAGGGAGAAAAACTCCGACAGTAGTGCGAAAAGTCAGATGTTTGGTCCAAGTTCCAACTCAGGTCTAGGTCAGGTCTAGCAATTGGGAATATGAATTTTCGAAAACATCTGCTGAACGGCTAAGCCACTAGCCTTGTTGACAGAGAGATAAACATTTTGACGTCTTTCATCTTTCATATGGATTTTGCACCACTTGATAGAGAATTTTTGTGTGTAAATTAAGCCACTGGATTAATCCAGTGGCCTGGATTAATCCAGTGGATTAAGATATGGATCCAGTGGCTGGATTAATCCAGATTTTTCGTTACCAAGGCTCGGTAATAACAGCTTTCTGACGAAAATTCGCAGTTTTCTCGCGCAGCATCTTTGAATTTGAATACTTTCTCTCACCTCCGTAGCAAGAAAATAAAAATATTTTATTTAGCTCTAAATATTCGTAATGTCCTGATGGGATATAGTAGTTTTCTAGTTGTTGGATCTCCTGAATATTAGTGGAAATTTGGACGGTCCTTCCTATCAAAAACAAACATTCGGGCCGCTGGTATCGTGTGCTCCTGCAAATGGCATATTCGCACGCACGCGCCACCGCGGACGGGAGCCATCCTGCAATTTGGGCGGCTGGCCACGGGGGCGCTGGGCGCGGGATTAATTAGAGCGCGCGCCCGCCCTGGATCAGGTCTCGCCATTACCTCGGCCTAATTGGACCAATCAGCGGCGCCATATCGCAATTACTCGAGGATCGCAGGTACCTAGCAGTCATTACCGCACCCCCGCACAGCGCGCGCGGCGGTCGCTTCCGTAATTAGACCCTGTCGCCCGCCCGCTGGAAATTGGAAACCCGAGGCTGCGGATTTGGGACCGTTGGCCCTGGGAGGGCCTCTGATTGGCGAAAACATTTCTGAGCTTTGGGGAAGGGGAAGAAACTCGATGGGCAAGGACGGGAGAGCTGGCTTCAGAGCCATGCAGCCATTTAGTAGGAGCAAAGTTTGTACTGTATAAATGAACAGTGTATCCCATTCAAAATAATAAAATAATTTTAAAAAAATTAGAAGCAAAAATCCACCACGAAATTATCTCATTCATTGAATCCTATAACATGCATACAAAATTCAGGTATTTGTGACAACATAGCAATGCACGCATAGATAGGTTATGTTGATCTTATTTCATTGAACAAACTATCATTATTCATGCCCTGCATATTTTATAATTGAACTAACGGCAATTTGGTCCCGGTCATTTAGTTATTATTTAAGAAGGCTAAAAGAAAGTTTAAAAATACTAAAAATTATACGAATTTAACATGCCTAACTACTAAACGGTAGTCTGTGAGGTCTTCATTGACGTTTACTTATATCCAGGATATGGTACACGTTTGCTAACTTTAAAATAATAATAAAAGAGGTGATACCAAAATTAATCATCAACAATACAGAAAATATTTTTATTATGTCAATATTAAAATTGGGGAAAATGTTCGTAAGACTCACTGTCTTTTAAGAAATTTATTTTGCTACATTTTTTAAATTTCTCTACACATTAGTTCAACTACTGATTGATTTAAAAAGTACTAGCAATTTGTGCAATAAACATTCATATGGAATTCTTTCTGTTGTTTCAAAATTTATACTAATTATTAATGTTCTTTTCCCCGTCCTTACTATGTCTATTTGTTTTGACTTTCTCACCTTCTGCGTACCTACGTAGTATATACAAAGTATTGCTGCAGCGAAAAGAGGCGATATTTGCCAGAAAAAAATTTACTATGAGAGAATATCGAAAAAGGAGATAAATATTGTTCCTATATGTAAGAAATTTCTTTTTGTAACACGTTGTGTAGTACAAAGTGCAGTTTTCTAGGTCATTGATTCCAAAAAATTGGTTAAGTGGCAAAACACCCAAACGTCCCTCAGTCAGCCTGTCCGTCTGTTCGTCCGTCTGTCCATATTCTGTTCATCCGTTTGTAAGTCTGTGAAAAAACTAGTGTCTAAACCATTCAGACGAAGTCTCCAAAGATGTTATACCTGGATCAGACCAAAGTGCAGGCCCTGCAAATTCGCAACGAATATTTTGATTTTTGATCGTAGTATACAAGAAGTCTCACCAGCATTTTCCTAATTTCCATAAAAATGGCTCCAAATGTTTGCATTTTTTCGGGTAGAGCAAAGCACGTTTATAAGAATAGCGTACGTTTCTTTTTTAGCAAAATCTCTGAAGTTTGAAAATTCCAAATGTTTTCGGCGGCTTTCTGAAGGAATTCGATTACGAATCTGTACTAGTACACCTTAAATATTTAAGCTGCAAATTTCATTCTTAATTCAATCTGCATATCGATATTAGTTCTTTAAATCATTTTGTATACATTACTTTCAAAACATGAATCTTTTTGTGTATTTTTATATTATATTGTAACAATGTTTAATATTTTTTGAATATGGACTACACCTTCAATATTCAAGCATTCAAGAGATTACCTTCTGAGTGTAATCTATTTAAAAATACTAGATATTTGAATAATTTCATAATAATGCTAAGGAGACAAACTTTGGATTGACATCAGTAAATTTTCTGCGGGAGATCCCGCACCTTTGCAATGTCATGAGAACATTACTAGATCAAGAGTTCAGTACGATCGAAGACCACCTGAATTTACATCGAGTGAACCGAGGAATTGATAATGATCCTATTATTTTGTAAATCCTATCGAAGCTAGGAAACTCAGAACGGTACGCTTGATGGTGTGAATAGATAATCGATGATTTTTTTAAATTTTACCGATATTTGTTCCAGTACCATCGGTCGCCTAAAAAACGGAAAGATTCACAGCATATGGAGGTAGGTTGAATTAAGCCCACGCGGAAGCCACGAACCGACAAGCGAAAACATTTCAGAATGAGGAAAGGTAAAGCAAACCAGACGAGGAAAAGAACAATTAATAACGCGTGTCGGGAGACGTACAAATGTGATAACAACACTAACACTGATGATAGGAAAATGAAAATGAAAGGCCGGTGCAGACAATGGAAGCACAAATGTAAAAAAATTCTCTATTATCAAGAGATAGAAAATGCTTCCATTATCATTCGAGTATATGTGAAAAAAAATAATGCAATAAAAGTGCAGACCTGGCGCGGCCTAGTAAATACTCAGAAATTACCGAAAATCAAACAATAGTTGCAGCCTGAATGATCGAGGAGCCACTAAGAGCGTGTATCTACCCAGCGCTTCAGTCCGAAGGGCCGCGGATTCGAGTCCCGCCTTGATCATGCTTGTTTGTCCCTTGACTTTGTATGTATGTGTTGTCGCGGAGGGCCTCGCGTTCTGCTGACCCCAGATCAGAGGAGCCCGCAAGTGTTGGGTGTCTAGTGTATGGTCCAATACGCGTCGGGACGTAAAGTGCATTCGGCTGGATAAAACCTTAGGAAGAAATACAATATTTGCGCCCACACATTGTATTGTGCACGGTAAAGAATGGGTACACAAATTTCTTGTAATTGTATTTTATGGCTTTGGATCACAATCACAAAACAATATTCCGATAGAAAAATTTAAATCAAAACGATTTAATTTTATGTGAGATGTCATTTCATGAATTTATTAATAGAGAGCATTAACTGCAGAATGAATGATTAATACTTTTCACGAGATTGTTTCGATAATAATGCGAGAAAGACTCAACGGAATAAGAGACAATACAAAAGTGTACGTTCAAAAATTACGAGAATATATCTACATCGATGTGCAATCGCCGCAGTGCAGGCGGTTCTCCTCCCACGCCTCGTTCGTTTAACTCCCCACCCCACCCCCGGGGCCGCCCCCGCGCCGACGGCCTGCACCGACATTATTAGCGCGGACTCAATGTGTCGCCGTCGAGCAGCTATTCGGTTGTTATCCACGGGCTGGGTCGCCGCGACTGGTATACGACTCGCCGGGGGCGGCCGCCTCGATATTGTTACGATGACGATTTACGACGCTCGGGCGCGCGGACCACGCCCTCTGCCCCCTCCCCCTCCCCCGCCCCCTCCCCCCTGTCGGCGTTGGCTGGAGAGGTGAAGCGGCGGTGGTGGCCTTTAGGGCTTCGAGGGTGAGAGGATCAGCTGAAGGCGATGAATGTGGAGGCCGCTTAACAAGACTTTCATGCAAAAGCCGCGATCGCCCCCCTTCGACCCCTAACAGGAACACCGAAATATGAACCCCGTTTGTTTAATTGAAAAATTGTTTCGAACAAAAAATAGATCGCTTAGACACTTTTATTAATTGCTTATGAATTACAGTGCTAAGATTTGCTTTAGCTAGTTTAATTTATATATTAGTTGGATATTTCACTAAGAAATGAAAACTGTGGTTTATTATAACCAAATTGGTTTCGTTCTTCGAGCGGGAAATCAATAACACACGTTTACGAAAGAAAACAACAGTCCACCCCATCAAAATTATTTCATCACTCTTCAGTTTTTTATTCGCGTCACCTACTAATTTCATTAGTCTAGTCAGTTTCATTATTATTTTGTTAGTGTAATTGGTTTGTTTAATCTGTTTCAAACCAAAAATTGATCGCTTAGACGTTTTTATTAATTGTTTATGAATTACAATGCTAAGATATTTTTAGCTAGTTTAATTTATATATTACTTGGATATTTCTCTAAGAAATAAAAACTGTGATTTATTATAACCAAATTGTTTGCGTTCTTCAAGCAGGAACTCATTAATACATGTTTACAAAAGAGAACAGTTCAGCCCCTCAAAATTGTTTCATCACTCTTCACTTTTTTATTTGCGTCAACTGCTAATTTCATTAGTCCCATGCGTGTTGTTTGCTCGGGAGGTGGCGGTGATCTTAGCAGAATGGCGAGATCGGCATCCACCTACCGTCGGCTAGTGGAGTTTTCCTCAACCATGACTCTCCCACCAACGGGACACCGCCCCAGCCGGGACAAGCTCTAAGCTCCCAACTGGTCTCCTGGCATATGGGGAAGTGTAGTGTGTGAAAGTGTGTTTTTAAGAAGGGGCAGGATCGGTCAAGGAAGATGAAGGAAAGATTGTGGGCAATCCGTGGCCTGTTCGTAAGAATACTGCTCCGGCATTCGCCTGCTATTGATCGGAGTAACTACAGAAAACTGCCGATCAGAGCAGCCGTCCGCGACAATTCTGCTCCAGACGGTGACAGAACTCGGCCTACCTACCTGTGTAGTTTTGAAAATCCTGCCACCGTCGGTAGTGGAACCCCAGGACCTTCCGGTCAGAGGCACTGCAGTGACATCAGTTGATGCACTGAGTCACCTCTCCCGGTTTCACTTTTTGACAATCATTGAAAATCAGCCGTCTTAGAAACATTTCCAGCTCGACTCGCATGTTTTCCGACGCCGTTTGTCTGCCGGCGCTCCGCCACGCGAGGTAATGACCTAACAAATATCACCTACTAGTAAATTAACAATCAAATATAGAAGTGTAACGTCCTTCTTCAGAAGAATCCTGGTTGGACATGGAGCCAGTGTGTAAAGAAATGCTAAAATCTCCAACGGATACTATGGCGGGAAAAGGAGAGCGAATTTGTCGGTGACACATGACTTCCTAATTACACAAACACGCGTGAACTTCCGCGTGTACTCACAGAAAAAGGAAAAAGCATTGCAGAGCGCAAGATGGAGAGGAACGTATTTTATTTACAGAGACACCAGGAAGAATTAATATCAATATTTGGGTAATGTTGTAGCATTGTTACGTTTTTAAATCCCATAAAATGATTACATGACTGAATTGATAGTTGAATTACATAAAATTCAAATAATTTGTAATGTTTCCGTTTACTCTTCCTACTGATGAAACGTTTTGGGTTGTCATCGTTTTTACGCTTTTCATTTCAGATTTTGTGTTTGCCCTTGTCAAACTCGTCAAAATAATTATTTACTACTTTAATTTTCTTCATTCGTAGACACATTCCAGACCCGTCTGCACCGTTTTGAATTGATTAGTAATTATCACAAACAACGAAGTCAAATATTTTAAAATTCTACGTGCTAGAAGTTACACCTACTTGCAATTGCCGATTTGTAAGACTTCAACGTAAACTCGTCTCAATCAATTTCCTAAGAGGCAGGCATCTTTCTCCCATTGCACCTGGGTCTATTGAAATTGTTGGGGTTTAAAATAATTATTTTATTTATATTTTTTTATTAGCTATCCATTCGGCTGAAGCCTTTCGGGTATTTTAAGTTTACATGCATCAAAAAATATTAAGTTGTTGGGTTATCCTCAGGCAAATGTGGTAGTCTCAGTTGTAAATTCAATTTTCATAAATTTTGGAATTTGCGTCAGGATGTGAGGTGTGGAACGGTGTGGGTGATGGCAGATGAGAGTGGAAGTCTTCATTACTGTGGAGGGCGAAAGAGGTCTTTCGGGAAGCGAGATCGGATGCAAAGTGGAAGGTTTGCATTTTTTTCCCAGGAGGAAGATAGCGGTGAGAGGGCATGACGGAAGAAGAGAGTAGAATTTTTTCCGGTGTATTGCCTATATATTCAAATATTGAAGAGATTTGGAGTTCCTTATGGATTTAAGAGTTGAGCATAAACCATGGGGCTTTAAGAGTCTGCCTTAAAAATTTACTTTGTGTTGTCTGAAGGTTTTGCAAATTTGTTGATGCTATATTTCGCCAAGCCGGGCAGGCATCAGCCTTATTATGGACTTCTAAATTAATAATGCTGAATTCGTTCGCAGAGAGGAATTTCTGTTATTGAGAGGAAAGAGTTTGGATTTATTGCTTGGGTTTTACTTACTGTTTATTGAATATGTTGCTTCCAAGTAAGTATTTTGTATAGTATCACACCCAGATATTTTACTGGAGCCGAGAGACCACGATATTATTAATTTTTTAAAGTGGGGAAGTCTACGAAGAGAAAGGGTTTTTGCTTGAGATTTTGCGAGGTTCAATTCGGTTCGCAACTTTTTCATTCAGGCTGTATAGTCAGATAAAAAGGATTGAATAGAATTGTGAGCTGAATTAATGCCAGAGTTTGATATGAAAGTTGCAGTATCGTCTACGTAGAGTGCCATGCTGACATCTTGAACTTTGTCAAACCAAGGCCACGAATTGCTAATAATATTTATTGAATTGCAATTTCTGTAGTACGTATACTGACAGCAATATCACTGGTTTTAAAGTTTTGTAGTGAATAAGGATCGTAACATTTCATTTGAGGCACACGAGTAATAACTGTTGACTTTAACCGCATGATGGAGAGGTCGGTCCGATGTGGTCGTCTCGACTGCTCGGGCGCGTTCATATTTGTTTTTCGTTCTAAAATTAAAGCCATTATTTGAACACTAATCTCAGAAGTTAAAGCACCTGAAAGATCAAGCTCATAAACGGGCGGAGATGCAGCAAAGAACGAATGGATACAACAAATAAACTCTTGTAATTGGTTGAGGGGAGAATTGATAAATGTTCAGGAGATGAAAGAAAAAGGTGTAGAGGATTATAATTAATAATCAAGTGCATACACCGAGAGGTGATAAAAAATGCAAATGTAAATTTTAAAGGAATGTGTGTCATTTTAAATAAGGAATCACTGAAATCCGATAAGAGAGATGAACCGCGAAGCGAAAAATGGGAATGGAAAGGGGAAAACACAACGTGTAAGTGAAGGTGAAGATACAGGTTACAGAAAATAACTTGAAAATGGACACAAACAGAACGAAAATGCGATGAAAATATAGATAAAAATCTCATTTCTATTTTTTCCAAATTTTCCAGTTACTTTTTTGTTGCCAATTGCAGCGCTTCAGATTTTGAGTTCGAATTTTGCGTAAGAGGAGAACATTTTCACTTTTTTGTGATTCAGAAACTACAGATAACCCAGAACAACCGGCAGATCGACAACCAACCTAAAGCAATGAATTATATTGATTTCAGTTGAAGCCAAATTCCATTTGTTTTACCCGAACCCCTGTTCAGCATAAAGCATATGCACTGAGAGAATGACGAAGGATGAGGGAGAGGAGAAGTTAACTTCATTTTATTCGTCAAACACACATCTAGGGTTTCGAAAAATGCGTAAACGAGGCCAGAAGAAAGGGAGTCGGGACTATACTTGGCCTTTTCTAACGTGCCATCGAGGGCAGTATCTCCAAGATGGAATAGCTTGTGACTAGCTAGGTCGAATTCAACTAGGTCGAATTCAGTCGCTGTGTGGAGGAGAATTCTATCGGCTGGCTGCTCTGATCGGTAGGTTTCCGTTGTTTCTTCAATCAACACCAGACGAATGCCGGAGAAGTACTCTAACAAACTGGCCATGGACCGCGCGCGATCTTTTCTTCCCCTTCTTTGTCCTATCTTTTCCCTTACACACACATACACACACACTAACATGCACTACACAACCACACATGCCGAGAGACTGGTCGGGGACTTAGAACTTGTCCCGGCTGGGGTGGTGCTCCGCTGGTGGGAGACACCAGGTTGGGGGAAAAACCCGCTGGTCGACGGTAGGTCGGCGCCGAATCTCACCATCCAGCGGGAAAAGATCACCGCCACCTCCCGACGAAAACATGCACTACACTTACGGGTCTAACGACCTCCGTAGTTGACCCGCTCGGAATCACTAATCAATCAATCAGATGCCTCGTTCGTAAAACCCACGTGTAGCTGTGGCGCGAGTATATAGTATTGAGCGGGCGCTGGCCGCAGATTTAAACGGCGCGCAGTCGCAGGGCCCCGCGCCCAAGTTCCCGCGCTGCGCTGCACGGCGCGCGGGCAGCGAGTGTACGCGGCTGCCTCGCGCGCGGAGAGCGGAGATGATTTTTATGGACTGTTGTCACGCCCTGCCCATAAGTCAGCCGCTGCCGGCGGCCGCCTGCGAGCGGAGGCGCGGAGGGGCCCGGGGAGGGAATTGAAGGGTGGGAGTGAAGGTCGAGACGCGTTTCTAGGGATGAAGGAGGAAGGAGATCATGAGGTGCGGAAAACGGGCGTTGATCTCGATGAGACTATTTTGTAGAGTAATACATCTACGTAGATAGATCAATAGATAGGATCTATCTATTTATCTATCCCTCTGGGATAGCTCATGGGCAGCGTACTAGCTTACCATGCTGGGTTCGATTCCCGGTCGAAGCAAAAATAGACTTGTAGCTTTCCTTTAAAATCGTCCCGGTTTCTGTAGCTGTGAGACGAAGAAAAGCTCAGGCAGGTGGTTCTTGCTAGTTACGGTGAAAAGAATACGTCATGTTCACCTGGTGTCGCTCTTACCCGCATGGGAATTTAACTAGGCCCAAGCATGGGGGACACCGATAGCTGGCCGGCGAAGTCGAACTACCATCCCAATGTGTGTGTTTGTATATATATATATATATATATATATATATATATATATATATATATATATATATATATATACACACACACATATACACACAGTGTCCCACCAACTATGGGCCACTTCTAAATATCGAAATGCAGTTTTCGCTCAACAATGTTGAATCGTGGGGGAAGTAATGTGCTGTGGAGATATTGTTTGAAATATTTTTAGTTTTCAAAAAAATTGAGATGCTTTCGAAGTTATGGGGGAGGCTCATAGTTGGTTGGAATCTCTGTGTTTATATAGGTACACATGGAGTATGCATATATGAAGTAATGGTGCTACATAATGGCACAGACTTTTCCGTATTACGAGTAGTTAGTTTCCTCCTCTCTTCGACTCATGAAAGCCTGTCTATCTCGCGCGGAACCTACTGTAACGTATTGTATTAGCAAGCAGGAAACCGGCGCCTTGCAGGCACCACGTCGCACCATTAGGGCACCAGAGAATACTGGGTGAAGAAAGGAAGTACAAAGGCGGTAGCTAGGAGCGGAGGCACCCCGTGGTATTTTGAGAACTTCCAGGAATCCATGTGAAGGGATGCCCAAAATGCGTGGCGGCGCGACAGTCTCGTGACATAAAGTGCCTCGCGAAAGCGAGATGACGTTGCGTGTCACGTGGTCTGGGAAGTATATAAGCAAGAGCGCAAAGCGCGGGGGTGGGGTTTTGAGGTGTGTGAAAACCTCGTGCGAACGCACAAAACTTGCGCCCAGGGCGGTGCGGAGACGGAGCTATGCTCGTAGGGCAACCCATGTGTTGAAACGCCGCTGTGAAACATTTCTTCCACGGGTGACTGCGGTCGCCGGAGCTCTACGCTGTGTGCGTAATCTTGCTGAGGAGTAGCGAGGGCCACGAGTCAGGCAGATTTGCATCTTTTAAGGATTATTCCTACGATCGGGGTATAGTGTCTATCAGAACTGTATATAACTGATCAAACTATTTGTTTGTAAATATTTAATAAATCTGTAAATATCTGAAGCTCGTGTCTGTGATTGCTGTATTGTTCCCACGACGTCACACTACCTCTTCTCTTGGAGGAGGTGAAGAGCACTTACGCACACTCCCCTCAACATCTGTCTATGATATTCCTTCGTCCCAACTCGGTGTTGTCCCACAAAATATGATCTGTTTTTGACGATCACATTTCATTAAAGAAAAAGTTCATTTTTGTAGTCCTAGGAAGACGTCGAAAAAATTTGAAGTTTTGAAAATTTTCGAAAACTCAGAGTGTTCAACGAAAATGTAACCATACTATTGCTTGAAGCGTCTTTTATTCTATCAGAGGGGGATTGAAGAAAAAATTTGGAGTCATTTCTGAAAAAAATTGAAAATGTTCTTGAGGCTTCATATAAAGTACCTAAAATATTTTCACATCGATTTCAAGTTCATAGGACCCTGACATCACCCAGATCAGTTGAGGAATATCAATTTTGGAGAAAATCGTATTTATGGTTTACCCGCTGACGTTACGTTAATGTTCTCAGACGAACAGACGGACAGACATTTTGCCGTAAACCAATTTATCGGTATGAAGGACCCATAAAACGTGGATTCTGACTACACCACATACTGGGGCAAGAAATTTACAACATTCATAGGAACAGGAATTATTCCCGTTTGGGGCATCAGGGATCTAAATACGAATTTTTCCGCTGAAAAATCGCCGTTTTTCTGCAATGTTACATAACTTTCTGTGGAGTACGTGTGGAATATGGATGAAGTATAATATCTGTATGTTCATTACTGTAATTATTGGAAGACGCCAAAAACATTTTGAACTTCATTAATTTTCAAATTTGCAGAGAGTACAACAAAAATAAGACCTTCGCTATTTTTAAATGAAATTTACGCTGCGGCGAAAAAATGTAATCACAAAATTTTTAGCCATTTTTGAGAAAACTTTGAATAAGTTATTGACGCGTGCGCTGGGCAGGGCGCGGGAAAGGGGCTCGCTGTTTGCCGGTTTGTGGGCAGAGCGGCTACCCTTTAATACCAGGCTTGCCTCCTCGCTCCGTAAGTATGTAATCTTAGGTTTCTGTGACGCCTATCAGCGCCATTATCGAGTCAGCCGATTTCGTGATATCTAAAAGCAGTGATTTCCTGTTAAATAACAGTCCAAAACAAAAGTTTGCAAACTGACTTCACTTAAACGAAAGAAGAAGTCTCCATTACTCAGTAACATCCAACAGCTTGAGTTGTTCATCTGAACTGGTTTTCATCAATTTTTTCACGTCAATGTTTTTTGATTTTAGGGCAGTTTTGAAGCATTTTATGGATCACTTTTAGCGATGTTTCAGGTCATCAAAATCCACCCCTAGTGATTAAGAAGTTCGAATGTGTGGGCGTGTGTGGGCGAGTGTGTGCCGCTGGTGGGAGTGTGTGGGCGTGTGGCGGGAGGGGCTGGGCGGCGCCGCGGGAAGGGGGCTCGCCGTTAGCCGGCGCCGCTGTCCGTTTAGCATCTCTCGTTCTGGGGGCGTGGGCAGCGCGGCTACCCTTTAATGCCAGGCCTGCCTCCTCGCTCCCGGATGATGAGGGGTTGCGCCCGCGCGGGCCCGGCCCGTAAATCTCCGGCGCACCACGCAAGGAGGCTGCCCCTCTCTTAGAAATGGCGGAGAACTCTAAGCTATGGTCCTAATTTCGAGTACGCGCATAAATTGACGAAAAACTAAGAACCCTCTGGGCTTTTCAGAGGTGCCAATGCTTTCGTTACAAACCCAGAAATACTAAGAGAAAAGAGCAATGAAACACACGTAAATGTACAGATTGCCCTCCTCTCTTATATGTTACTACCTCGTATTAATATAGATTCAGTGGTTAGGCGGAGGAGCAGGCCCTATGGCCTGAGCCTCGCCATTAATAAAGATATTATTGTTATTATTATTATTATTATTATTATTATTATTATTATTATTATTATTATTATTATTATTATTATTATTATTATTATTATTATTATTATTATTATTATTATTATATTACTTTTTAAAAATACAAATTGAAATATTTAGCCTCTGGATGGCTCATGGACAGCGTACTAGCTTCCCGTGGTGTGATCCAGGGTTCCATTCCCGGTCGAAGCAAAAATAGAGTTGTAGCTGTTCCTTTAAAATCGTCCCAGTTTCTGTAGCTGTGTTACGAAGAATATCTCAAGCAGACGGATCTTGCTAGTTACGATGAAGAGAATACGTCATGTTCGCCTCATGTCGCTCTTACCCCCAAGCAAGGGAATTTAACTAGGCCCAGGCATTGGAAACACCGGAAACTGACCGGTAGAGGCGGACTACCGACCCAATAACGCCAAATACATACATTGAAGTATTTTATTGTGTTAATCCTCAATTTCTCACATCTGATTGTACGACTATATTCTCTTACTCAGTGCGTCTCTGCTTATGAAACAGCTGACATCATGCGACAAAGAAGAAATAAGAGATTTCATTTCATTTCAGAAATTTCAATTTTTGATCTTTAATATCAATCATGTACAATTTTTTTGAAAAATATGGAATTTTCGCCTGATTTATGCTTAAAGTTAATGCAATTTATAATATAAAACACTTTTTGGAAAACGGATTGAAATTTTTTCTTTAATTTTTTTGTTGGTGCCTATTTTTGCTTGGTGCTCTAACCTCAAAATGTACGCACTACAAAGAAAGGGTTGGCACGATCATTTAACGAGAATGCCGGAAGAATGAATGCCAAAAATCTTCAACAACTAAAACACGACCTCTAAAAGGATTAGAGACATGACAATATGACGAGGGAAGGACACTCTTAAAGACGGGACGGACCAATAGGCTCAATCCGTGACGATGATAATGATGGTGTTGATGATTAAATCGAGAAGCTACAAAACATATAAATGATTACAGACTTATACGAATTATTCGTTACTAATATTTCCTCCCTTCCGTTTGTAAAAAAATGAACTACTTCGCTAT
>BLKR01001674.1:115909-140803 GCA_011170035.1 Teleogryllus occipitalis | reverse complement strand
TGGAATATGGATGAAGTATAATATCTGTATGTTCATTACTGTAATTATTGGAAGACGCCAAAAACATTTTGAACTTCATTAATTTTCAAATTTGCAGAGAGTACAACAAAAATAAGACCTTCGCTATTTTTAAATGAAATTTACGCTGCGGCGAAAAAATGTAATCACAAAATTTTTAGCCATTTTTGAGAAAACTTTGAATAAGTTATTGACGCGTGCGCTGGGCAGGGCGCGGGAAAGGGGCTCGCTGTTTGCCGGTTTGTGGGCAGAGCGGCTACCCTTTAATACCAGGCTTGCCTCCTCGCTCCGTAAGTATGTAATCTTAGGTTTCTGTGACGCCTATCAGCGCCATTATCGAGTCAGCCGATTTCGTGATATCTAAAAGCAGTGATTTCCTGTTAAATAACAGTCCAAAACAAAAGTTTGCAAACTGACTTCACTTAAACGAAAGAAGAAGTCTCCATTACTCAGTAACATCCAACAGCTTGAGTTGTTCATCTGAACTGGTTTTCATCAATTTTTTCACGTCAATGTTTTTTGATTTTAGGGCAGTTTTGAAGCATTTTATGGATCACTTTTAGCGATGTTTCAGGTCATCAAAATCCACCCCTAGTGATTAAGAAGTTCGAATGTGTGGGCGTGTGTGGGCGAGTGTGTGCCGCTGGTGGGAGTGTGTGGGCGTGTGGCGGGAGGGGCTGGGCGGCGCCGCGGGAAGGGGGCTCGCCGTTAGCCGGCGCCGCTGTCCGTTTAGCATCTCTCGTTCTGGGGGCGTGGGCAGCGCGGCTACCCTTTAATGCCAGGCTTGCCTCCTCGTTCCGTAAATATGTAATCTAAGATTCTTCTGACGCCTCTCAGCGCCACACATCGGAGTCAGGGATATATAACATCCAACAGCTTGAGTTGTTAATCTGAACTGGTTTTGATCAAATTTTCTACGTCATTTTTCTATGCTTTTAGAGCATTTTTGAAGCATTTTAGGAGCATTTCATCGATAATTTTTAGCGATGTTTCAGGTCATGAAAATCCACCCCCCAGTGATTAAGAAGTTAGAGTGTGGGCGTGTGTGGGCGAGTGTGTGCCGCTGGTGGGAGTGTGTGGGCGTGTGGCGGGAGGGGCTGGGCGGGGCCGCGGGAAGGGGGCTCGCCGTTTGCCAGCGCCGCTGTCCGTTTAGCATCTCTTGTTCTGGGGGCGTGGGCAGCGCGGCTACCCTTTAATGCCAGGCCTGCCTCCTCGCTCCCGGATGATGAGGGGTTGCGCGGGGCCCGGCCCGTAAATCTCCGGCGCACCACGCAAGGAGGCTGCCCCGCTTTTAGAAATGGCGGAGAACTCTAAGCTATGGTCCTAATTTCGAGTACGCGCATAAATTGACGAAAAACTAAGAACCCTCTGGGCTTTTCGGAGGTGCCAATGCTTTCATTACAAACCCAGGAACACTAAAAAAAGAGCAATGAAACACACGTAAATGTACAGATTGCCCTCCTCTCTTATATGTTACTACCTCGTATTAATATAGATTCAGTGGTTAGGCGGAAGAGCAGGCCCTATGGCCTGAGCCTCGCCATTAATAAAGACATTATTATTATTATTATTATTATTATTATTATTATTATTATTATTATTATTATTATTATTATTATTATTATTATTATTATTATTATTACTTTTTAAAATAACAATTGACATACGTAGCCTCTGGATGGCTCATGGACAGCGTGCTAGCTTCTCGTACTGTGGTCCCGGGTTCCATTCCCGGTCGAAGCAAAAATAGAGTTGTAGCTGTTCCTTTAAAATCATCCCAGTTTCTGTATCTGTGTTACGAAGAAAAACTCAAGCAGGCGGATCTTGCTAGTTACGATGAAGAGAATACGTCATGTTCGCCTCATGTCGCTCTTACCCCCAAGCATGGGAATTTAACTAGACCCAGGCATTGGGAACACCGGAAGCTGACCGGTAGAGTCGGACTACCGACCCAATAACGCCAAATGCATACATTGAAGTATTTTATAGTGTTAATCCTCAATTTCTCACATCTGATTGTACGACTATATTCCCTTACTCAGTGCATCTCTGCTTATGAAACAGCTGACATCATGCGACAAAGAAGAAATAAGAGATTTCATTTCATTTCAGACCATTCAATTTTTGATCTTTAATAAAAAAATGTACAATTTTATGAAAAATATTGAATTTTCATCTGGTTTCTGCTTAAAGTTAATGCAATTTATGATATAAAACTTTTTTGGAAAACGGCTTGAAATTTTTTCTTTAATTTTTTTGTTAGTGTCTATTTTTGCTTGGTGCTCTAACCTCAAAATGTACGCACTACAAAGAAAGGGTTGACACGATCATTTAATGAGAATGCCGGAAGATTGAATGCCAAAAATCTTCAACTAAAATTCGAACTCTCAAAGGATTAGAGGCATGCCAATAAGACGAGGGAAGGACGCTCAAGATGGGACGGACCAATAGGCTCAATCCGTGACGATGATGATGATGATGATTAATTCAAGAAGCAACAAAAACATAAATTATTACAGACTTATACGAACTATTCGTTACTATGATTTCCTCCCTTTCGTTTTAAAAAATGAACTGTTTCGTAATGGCTACGTCTATAGCCATTGCATAGGGATTGATTTATCGTTGTCTGCTCCTGAGACGTGAAATCCACCACAGAGTTAGTCTCAAACGCATTTCATTCTTTTATCCTTGTACAGTATTGGAGCAGCTCCGAGTATACGTATGTGTGGATACGTCACTCACTATTACCACTTCTCGTACACCAATCGAGCCATATGAGGTATGATTCGACGCGTCTTTGTCTCCTGATGGGGAACTGATAATCGGTTGCCGGGTCCGCCCTATAAGATTATAAGTAATTTCCAAAACCGTGCTTTTTCGTGTTTTGATGCTGCGATCTTTAATGAGTGTGCCAGGAATAAAACCAACGCCACCTACGTCATTGGCCGCTGGTTAGTGACGCAGGAGCGCGTAGCAGGAGGCGCGAACGCGGAGATGCTACCTGGCGGTCTTCTTGACAAGTGACTGCGACCTGACTCATGACTTTAAAAAAAGGTAATGGAGGATTACTCCCGCCCAAAATAATGGAGGATTGCACAGCGCTCAACGCCCCTTGGACGAGAGGCTTGGAGACGCGTTGCGTCAATTTGTAGACGCAACAAATTTTTTAAAAAAATGTATTTGCTGTAGGCGTGTTGGGGCAGTGGAATTTCGCGCGCGCTGTCGGGGCTCCTTCACTTGTGACGGCAGCCACCACAACAGGAGCTGCGAGGCGGGTCTCAAACCCGGTATACACGGTACAGTTTTCGCGCAGATTCTCATACAGTTTCTGTACAGAAACGTCAAGCTTCCAAACTAGAAGTATAAAAGCCAAAAGTCGCGCATACGCGGTCTATCCGTTTTCTGCACGAAACGCGACAAGCCGCCACTAGGGGGTCTAGGGAGAAACAACTGAATTGCGCCGTCAGAGTACTGTCAGTGGTGGTATTTCTATGTGTGCGTTCAGATTATGATCTTTATTTGGTATTAATTAACCATGAGGAGCATAGAGAATAAAAATAGGAAGTCAAGAATTAGGAAAAAGGAAGTTTATCACAATGTATCACTTCACACAATCGCATTTTGATACACCTAACCACAAAATAGAAATGGCCGTTTACCGTTAGTGAATGATTCTGCCTCTAGAGGCACTTGCGTCAAACTGTAGACTTTCTGCATGAAAAATTATGAACATGTTCATATAGAAAACGTGCAGTCGACTGCACGTTTTCTGTAAGTCCAATCTGCACGAAAACTGTATCGTGTATATCGGGATTCAGGCATGACGTCGCCGCTAATATAAAAGGGAGCTGCGAGCGTGAAGGAGTCGATTGACAAATCAGTAGGTAAATGAGTTGGCAAACCAGTTAGCAGCTGTGTCAGTGGCTGGCTATCCACTTTAGGAAGTTGTTGGCGGAGTGTGATAGCGCGTGGCGGGGTACGTAATGACTCCGTGTACGTGAACACTGCCGAGTCTGGTGAGCTGTGCTACAATGAGGGACATGGCTGGTAATGAAGACTGCTGTGAACTTGGTACTTTTACTTGGGACATGACCGGCGTACATGAACAGTGTACGTGATCTTGCGTACTGATATAATGTGCATTTCCGTTGTTGTAAACTCTTGCTAAATAAATTATTGTCATTTGTATTTTATGTTTATTTCTGGACATAAGAATATAGCAATTATTTAAAAATATGACTATTGACGACTATGACGATTTTAAACTCAAAATTTTGAGGTTAAAATAATGGAAATATGACCGATCAGGCAAGTCTGAATTCCGGCAGGTAATAAACAAGCAGATACAATGTTAGCAGTCTTCAAGAATCGAAATATGATTAATAATGGCCGTAGAAGTAATGTCAGAAATAACAAACTTTAACAGGAAATTTTTAAATGTATTCCATATCAAGTGACAATGTAAAAACATTGGTTGATTTTACTTGAGTTTCTGATATATTCGTAATACTCATATGACTCGTAATACTCGTATGACTCGTATGACTGGTATGACTCGTATGACTGGTATGACTCGTATGACTGGTATGACTCGTATGACTGGTATGACTGGTATGACTGGTATGACTCGTATGGCTCGTATGACTGGTATGACTGGTATGACTCGTAATACTCGTATGACTCGTATGACTGGTATGACTCGTATGACTGGTATGACTCGTATGACTGGTATGACTCGTATGACTGGTATGACTCGTATGACTGGTATGACTCGTACGACTCGTACGACTCTAAAGACGTTTAAAGTCTAAGTCTTATAATAGTGATTCAGGTAATCTTCAGTCAATGCACATTCAATCCAGAGTTCTCCGATACTATTCTCTAATCAAATTTTCAAAACAATGCATCCAAGAAAAACGCTTCTAATTTAATTCTAACCGGAATAATGCGCCTCGTAAATAACCGTTAACTGTTAAATACACTATCAGCCTCGTTTCTCAGGGACCGCTCCTTGCCGGGGACATCTTTCTTCGCCGAAAACCGAATGAGCCGCGACAGCTACAGCGGAAAGGAAATTACGCGCATCGCTCAGCGAGACGAATGCGCGCCATTAGTCGCCAGGGAGCTCCAGCTGCGCGAGCCACGTCACCCAGGCCACGCCCCCTTGCCTCGGCTACCTACAGCGCCTTCAGTAACAATAATATTAACTACAAAAGTAATATTATTAACAATAATGCTAATAGAAAAAAACTAGTGATGTTAAAACAGAACGTACCGGGAGCGGTGGCTCAGTACATCAACTGATGTCACTGCAGCGCCTCTGACCGGGAGGTCATAGGTTCGAGTCCCGAAGGCGGCAGGATTTTCGACACTAGCTTACCAGCTAGGTCGAATTCAGTCGCTGTCTGGAGGAGAATTTTAGCGGCCGGCTGCTCTGATCGGTAGTTTTCCGTGGTTTCACCAATCAACACCGGGCGAATGCCGGAGCAGTATCCTAACAAACGGGCCACGGACCGCTCGCGATCTTTCCTTCCTCTTCCTTGCCCTATTCTCACCCCCCCGTGCACACGTATACTAGCATGCATTACGCTAGCACACATGCTGGGAGACCGGTCGGGAGCTTAGTGCTTGTCCCGTGTGGGGCGGTGCCCTGCTGGTGGGAGATACCTGGTTGAGGAAAACACCGTTAGCCGACGGTAGGTCGGCGCCGGATCTGGCCATCCAGCGGGGGAAGACCACCGCCACCCCCTAGCAAAAAAGAACACACATTACACTTACGGGACTAATGACCATAGCAGTTGACGCGCCCGGAATCACTAACAATCGATCAATCTAAATCAGCACGTACTTTCTCGCCTGTATTTTCACGCAAACTCTCGCGAAAAATACTCAAATTTTCGAAAAATTGTACATAGACTTATTTCAAAATTAGTCTTTAAGCGACAGATTTCATTAAAGGAAAAAATATCTATCTTATCTTTAATATTTTATTTGTAGGAGGACGCCGAAAAAATTTTGAACATTTGCAACTTTGAAAAAATCTGAATTTTCAACGATCGTGAGACCTGCACTATTCTCTTAAACGGCCTTCACACCCAACAAAAAAAAATGAATCAAAAACGATAAAGCAATTTTTTTTGGAAAAATTGTAAAATGTCCCAGAAGCTTCATGTAAAGTACCCTCCAAAATTAAAATATTCAAATTCAAGTACCGTGACAACATCCAGATCGATTGGGGGATATCAAGTTTGGAGAAAATCGGCGGAACGGTTTAACCGCTTGCGTTGTGGACGGACGGACGGACGGACGGACGGGCAGTTGTTTTGCCGTCAATCGATTTTTATCTATCTAGAACAACACAAAACTTGGATTCTGGCTGCACCACCTGTTAGAAGCTTCTTTTCCTAAATTTCGTCGATGGATTTATCCAATTTTTCGTTACCAGGGCCCTGTATTAAGAGGTTTTTCTGCCAAAAATGCCCCGATTTTTCACACATCATTACATAAATTTCTCTCCACTCCGTAGCGAGAGAGTAAAAACAGGGAAATGGCCCGTCTGCATTCCTCAGTCATTTTCCCAACATGGGTGAGCTGTTGCGCATATTATACGATTTCAGCCTATGAGCTTCAGGCTCCTGTTTGCGTCACAATTTTAGCAGAAATTTAAATGCTGCCAGGTACCACAATAACGAGGGCGAATCAAAAAGTAAATTACACTTCCAAGTTATGGCCATTTATGAAACTACCTACACATAGGCAACACGGCTATGACATCATACAATAAAAGTTCACTTTTCCACATAGTCTCAAAGAGTCTGTAAACATTTCTCGGAACAGTCAACCAACGTTTGGATTCCAGATGTGTAGAAATCACCTCCAGTGCTGTATAACCACTTGGAGATAGCTGCTTTCACCTGCTCATCGTTTCGGACTCGTCGTCCACCGAGATCCTTTTTCAGCTTACCGAATACATGATAATCGCATGGCGCTAAGTTTGGACTGTATGGATGTTGTCATACCTTCCACTTAAATCGTTGCTGCAGTTTGGTGGGTTTGGCAGTTTGGCGGGCCGTGTGAGGTATTGCGTTAAAAATTTGGAGCAATTTTTGAGAAAATTCTAAAAAAATATCACGTAGCTTGATGCAAGAACTACCCAAAATTCGATACTGAGATTCAAATTGGAGAGGCAGTGACATCAACCAGATCGATCGGGGAATATCAGTTTTGGTGAAAAGTCTGTGAACAGTTGAACAGAACTACTGTTGTTCCCAGATGGATGGTTGGATTCCCGAGAACCAGTTTTCCGGAATCAAGGACCCTTAAAACGTGGATCCTGTCAATGCAACATGTTAGAGAAAGTCGTTTAATACATGTACGAGGCAAGATTTATCCACTTTTTTGGTAACAGGGACTCACAAAACGAGTTTTCTAATGAAAAATCTGCTGTTGTTTTAATGCTGCAGCAATCAAAATTTGGCTGAATCATTATAATAAAAAGAATGGTTATCGACATTCACCAAATCCATTAAGGAGGATTGTTAGGTAAAGTGAATTAATTATATTTAATTCGAAAGGAAATTCATATTGATGAAGGTGTGATAATTTAACCTGTTAATGTCACGAGAAACTATCTGAAACATGGTTATTATTTTGTTACTCTGAAAAACCTTTTCACTGATATCAAGTAACAAATCGTAAACTGTCTTTTTGTTTATTGATTAATTAGCGATTCCTGGTGTGCCAACTACTAAGGTCATGAGTCTCGTGATTGCAGTGCATATTGTTTTATCGCTGGAGGTGGCAGTGATCTTCCCCCGATGGATGATGAGATCCGGCGCTGACCTACACCGGCTTGTGGATGTTTTCCCCTACCATCTATCACCCCCCAGCGGGGCACCGCCCCAGCCGGGACAAGCTCTAAGCTCCCGACCGGTCTCCGAACAAATGTAGTTGTATAGTGCATGTGGGTGTGGGTGTATAAATAAGGGGTAAGGATAGGAAAAAAAAATTTAACAAACATTCCTTTAATGTAAAATAAATCATCTAAAGTCATCAAAAAGTGAAAACATGCAACAACGTGTTAAAAAGCAAGCCCAATGAAGATAAGATTGAGGGTTTAGTCACAAGTTAACAATATATCAATCAAAAGACTTAGAAATTAATAATACTAGAGTGGATACATTTCAATCGTCTCACCCTGCTCCATTGACGGATGTACGGAACAAGTACGTGCAATAATGCGCTGTTTGCAGCGGCCCAATTGCCACGCGCAATAGCTGCGCGGGTATTAAACGGATTTTGTGAGCTCTGGCCGCCCCCTCGCGGTTCAAGCACTCGTGCTGCGGAGCGTCGAGCGGGGCAGAGAGCCAAGGGGGTGAGGGAGGGGGGACGCTGCTATACCAGTTCTCACCGCAGCTGACGTCAGCGCTGGGACCGCGCCGGAATCAATCGCCTGCCACATCCACATGAACCGGCGGTTGCTTGTAGATGAGATTTTCGTGTTGAATGTGTGGTAGAATTTTTTGCTTGTAGTGTTTTAGACATCAAGCAACTGGATCGTTTGTTAACTTAGTGTCCGTAAAATTCTCTAAAATTCAAGGGACATTCTTTCGGAATTAAAATGTAGAAAAAGCTGTATTTCATCAACTGCAAGAAGTCCAAATCAAAACATTATTCTGAGTTTCAACTGGCCCTAATATTCTTATAAATGAGTATTAATTAATTACAACTTATTCAATAAAGTTTAAAGGTAATAAATAATAATGATAGAGATTTTTCGTACTTTCTATTATTATCCACTAAGCTACGCATTAAATCACTTGTAAAACAATGGTCATATTGATAAATCAAAGTTCAGTTGTATCTGGATTCCAATCGGAAATATAACGAGGAGCATATCGAAACTTCTCGTTGACAGTGAAATGTGTAATTCGAATCTCGTGGTGAATGGTAGTAAATGTGACAATTTAAGTTATAAATATTTAAAATCTTGCACGAGTGTCAGTAGTGTCAAGAACAAGTTACTCATGAATAGAAGCGTAGCCAGATCAGTAGCACACCGTGTGGGTTTGCATCATGTGTCCCACCCATATCCTGGCGAGCATCACTGCCTGCTACCATACGTGACATTTTACGATTTTTGACATTTTTCATTTAAAAAAGTATTTATTTCCTCACCAATTACCTTCGTGAAAATCCTAGTACCTAGAGAACTTATGTGAGGGGGGATGGTCGGGGAAGGCAGGAGCTGACGACAGGGGCATTGCCATAATTTAATTTCAATTGTTTATGAAACAAAACTTCGTGTATCTCCTCACATAGTTCACTAATTGATTGGTGATTCCTGGCGCATCAACTGCTATGGTCATTGGTTCCGTAAGTGTCGTGCATGTTTTTGCAGTCGCCTTGTGATGTTTTCCCTAACCAGGTATTTCCCCACGAGCAGAGCACCGCCTCAGCCGCGACAAGCTCTAAACTCCGGACTGGTCTCCTGATAATTATAGTAGTGTAGTGCAAGTAAGTGTCAGTGTGTGTACGTAAGGGGGTGAGGATAGGACAAGGAAGAGGAAGGAAAGAAGGCGCTCGGGAGTTCCAGCCGGGGAAGATCACCGCCACCTCCCGCGAAAAAATAAGTATGCACTACACTTACCGGACAAATGACCTTGGCAATAAGCGCCCTTGGAATCTCCGATCAATCAAAAATCCTGTGGGGTTTCGCCAGGCGCTCCACTCCATTGTGAAATGGCCATCAGTTCATTTTGGATGGCCGTTACATTACCCGAGTTCGCTTTCTCTCGCTTTGCTACTGGAGGCTTACTCATGGTGGGGTTCGAAACCGCGCTCCTTTTCGGGGCCCAGATTACCATCCCACGCTCCCTCCCATTCGGGTCGAGATTACACATCCTGCCGCCGTCGGGACTCGAACCTAGGACCTCCCGGTCAGAAGGACTGCAGTGATATTAGTTGATGCCCTGAGCCATATCCCCCGGTATGGCCTGAATCTCGCCACGTAAAATAACGCTTCAATTCAATCCAATTCAATTCAATCAAATTCAATTCAATTCGATCCAATGCAATGCAATGCAATCCAATTCAATACAATCCAATTCAATTCATTCCAATTCAATTCATTTCATTTCAATTCAATTCAATTCAATACAATTCGATTCAATTCAATTCAAGACGGCGTCCCCTCACCACAGCCACGCAGGCTCCCCTCCTCCTCCGCTTCCAAGGAGCTGCGCTGGCGGTTCCGTGCGCGCCTCTCGCCCCACGACGCGACGCAGTGGTCGAGTGGGCGGTGTTTGCGCACTGGCAGAGGGGAAGGGCGAAGGGCCCTCGCGCTCGGGCCATGCGGGACATCTCTGATGGAAGCGATAGCCCACATCGGCAGCCCTTTCGCTGCATCGGCCCTGTCTCCACACATCCACCCTCCGCCGCCGCCGCCAACAGTCACCTACCGCAAGCTAGTGTTTAATTGATTAAATTCTTCGTGTTTCCGGGCGTGTTAACTGTTTTGGTCATTAGTCCCGTTAGTGTAGTGCCTGGTTTTTCTCGGGAGATGGCGGTGATATTCCCCCACTGGATCGCGAGATCCGGCGCCGACCTACCGTCGGCTTGTGGGGTTTCCCCCTAACCAGGACTCTCCCACCAGTGGGGCACCGCCCCAGCCGGGACAAGCTCTAAACTCCCGACCGGTCTCCCGGAATGTGGTAGTGTAGTGCATGTTAATGTAAGTGTGTGTGTGTGTGTGTGTGTGTGTGTGTGTGTGTGTGTAAGGGAGTGGATAGAACAAGGAAGAGGAAGGACAGATCGCGCGCGGTCCGTGGCCCGTTTGGTAGGGTACTGCTCCGGCATTCGCCTGGTGTTGATCGGAGAAACCACGGAAAACTACCGATCAGAGCCGCCGGCCGCTAGAATTCTCCTCCAGACATCGACTGAATGTAGCTAGGGTGAGTTCTGTGGCTGTGTGGAAGAGAATTCAAGCGGCCGGCTTCTCTGATGGGTAGTTTTACGTGGTTTCTCAGATCCACACCAGGTGAATGCCGGAGCAGTACCGTACCAATCGGGCCAAAGAACTTGCTCTATCCTCATCCCTTACAAACACTTACACTTACATGCACTACATTACCACACATGCCGGGAGACCAGTCGGGAGCTTATAACTTATATAAAGTTCTATGCTCCAGCGTGTACAGAGCTATTACTAAATTAAACGTTATAAAACCTTGTGTGTCTTCCTTCATCACTAATCTTCCTGTGGGATCCAATCCGATACCCAGCAGATCGTCAATCTCTACCTCAATCACGACTGCTGGTTTGCAAATTCAGCTAGCGAAGCAAGCAACGGCTTTAGCGGTTGCTGGTCGTGACGACTGCATGAGGCTGCCTGTCGCCACGACTGCCTTGCGGGGGGTCGTTTAAATGGTCGTGTGCGACCACGACAGTGTCCGCAAGCAAAGCTGCTGAGCCAAAAAGTCGTTTAACCAATTTTGAATGTTTGCTGTATGACGATGTTCTGTTACACCGGCATTGTTGCAAACACATTTCTGATAGTCTGCGTATCACAGCTCAAACTTTTGTGTTGTTTATAACAAATAAGTTCATCAAATTCACACATCAGCTTATCGAAGAAATTTCGTAACGAAGTCTCGGTCAATTCTCATTTAATTCTGTAATAAATTTAATAATTTAACAAAAATCATCTTCATGATTACTATAGTAACATAATATAGAATATCATAAATACGGCATGTTCCAAAACACATTTGCTTCAATTCATTCATGCTGTTACAACATGACGTCAGCTATGTTGTCAGCGTGGATGAACTGAGAATGAGAAAACTGACGCTTAATTATATAATCAAATAGAAACAATTTTTAAATCGAAAAATTTCCCCTTTCTTTTATTTTCCCTGTAGCATATCCATAGTCACCGCTCTCATGGCGAGAGGCTGCATAGTTTTCTCTCAATTCTTGCGCGCATTGGGAATTCCTAATACAGTGTTCTGCTGCCGCAGAAAATGCTGCTGATGCAAAGCACACGATGTTTGTACATTGTTAGAAGCAAATAAAATACTCTCGTACAATACTCTTTACAATAAAGTAAATATTGTAACAAACATTCTTCACAAGCACTGCAATAATACTAAATAAGGATACACGTCTTTACAGACCAAGAATATAAAAGAAAGATTCATACAATCAGAAGTGAATAGCAATTATTTAATGTATACTTTATTACAGCGTTGCTGACGTATGGCGTGAGGTTTTTGGTAAGAAGTGTTGCATTTCCAGCCAAACGGAAAAAATTTTTTTTTTTATTTTTATTTTTTCCTCCAAATATCTGGGTATCTCACGAAACCTTATACAGTACTCATATGACCGGAAGCTTATTAGCTCACATGGCCGGTAGTTTTATTTCAATTTCTAAGCGTATTGGAATTAGTGATAGAGGTTTTCAATTGACGGTTCAATCCGAAATTAGTGATTGAGGTTCACGTAATTCAATTAGCGGTTCAATTCGGAATTAGTAATAGATGTTCCCATAATTCAATTGGTGGTTCAAACCAGAATTAATGATAGAGATTCGCGTAATTCAATTGACGGTTCAATGCAGAATTAGTGATAGATGTTCTCGTAATTCAATTGCCGGTTCAATCCGGAATTTGTGATAGAGGTTCGCGTAATTCAATTGACTGTTCAATCCAGAATTAGTGATAGAGATTGGTGTAATGCAATTGGCGGTTCAATCCAGAATTAATGATAGAGATTCGCGTACTTCAATTGGCGGTTCACTCCAAATTAGTGATAGAGATTCGCGTAATTCAATTGACGGTTCAATCCAGAATTAGTGATAGAGGTTCGCGTAATTCAATTGGTGGTTCAATTCGGATGTAGTGATAGAGGTTCGCGTAATTCAATTGGCGGTTCAATCCGGAATTAATGATAGAGATTCGCGGAATTCAATTGGCGGTTCAAAGTAGAATTAGTGATGGTGGTTCGCGTAATTCAATTGGCGGTTCAATCGAAGTGCCACACCGCTCCGCGCCGCGCTGTTCGTCCGTTGGGCAGCGCTCGGTGCGGCCCCGCGACCTCCGCGCGGATGACGTCAGCGCGGGCCGTGATTTAGAGCGCTCGCCCCGAGGTTCCCAATCTCGTCGGCGGCGCGGCCCCGCTCCCAGCGCCCTCCCCTACCTCCTTCCCTCTCCTTCTCTCTCCTCCCTTCCTCTCATTTAGCGATCCTACTAATCCGAAAGCAGCACTACGTCACTGATGAGACCGGGAGATGTGGCTCAGTGCATCGACTGAAGTCACCGCAGTGCCTCTGACCGCGAGGTCCTAGTTCGAGCCCCGACAGTGGCAAGATTTTCGACACTTGTTTGTCAGCTAGGTCGAATTCAGTCGCTATCTGGAGGAGAATTATAGCGGCCGGCTGCTCTGATCGGTAGTTTTCCGTGGTTTCTCCGATCAATACCAGGCGAATGCCGGAGCAGTACCTCACCAAACGGGCCACGGACCGCGCGCGATCTCACCTTCCTCTTCCTTGTTCTGTCCTCTTCCCTTACACACACTTACACTAACATGCACTACACTACCACATATTCCGGGAGACTGGTCGGGAGCTTAGAGCCTGTCCCGGCTGGGGCGGTGCCCCGGTGGTGGGAGATACCTGGCTGAAGGAAACCCCGCTAGCCGACTGCAGGTCGGCGCCGGATCTCGCCATCCAGCGGGGGAAGATCACTGCCACCTTCCGCGAAAAAACATACATTACACTTATGGGACTAATGATCATGGTAGTTGACGCGCCAGGAATCACTAATAACCAACCAACCAATCGCTGATGAGGGGCAACTTCTATGTGACGGAATTGGCAATTTTTATATTTTGGAATCAACGATACTGAATGTGCTTGTTTTCTATTTTGATAAGTAAATTTCCGAAGAAAACTAGAAATGGTGTTCTTAAAATAGAAAATAAAAAACCTCCTATGTGATCTTTACAATTTATTTTTGATAGAATATCTCGTATGTGTTAAGAGCCACATGGGAGGTTTTTGTAAGGTGCTTTCAGAAAAATACTGCAATAAATAAATATTTTATACCATTTTATAGGAATTATAGAATGTCTGAACTTGACCAATCCTACATTATTAGTATCAAAAAGTGTTTTTCCTTTCTCGTACAATTTTGTTTTTTTCACATAGGTTGTCTATCATCAACAACGTCTAGTTATTATGTCTGGAAAGGGCGCGTTTCCGGGCGCGTCAACTGCTTCGTTCATTATTCCCGTTAGTGTAGTGCATGTTTTTTTCTCGGGAGATGGCGGTGATCTTCCCCCGCTGGATGGCGATCCCCGCTGGACGCTGACCTCCCGTCGGCTAGTGGTGTTTTCCCCTAACCAGGTATCTCCCACCAACGGGGCACCGCCCCAGCTGGGACACTCTCTAAGCTCCCGACCGGTCTCCCGGAGTATGTGGTAGTGTAGTGCATGTTAGTGAAAGTCTGTGTGTGTAAGGGGAGAGGATACGACAAGGAAGAGGAAGGACAGATCGCGCGTGGTCCGTAGCCCGTTTGGTTGGGTACTGCTCCGGCATTCGCCTGGTGTTGATCGGAGAAATCACGGAAAACTACCGATCAAAGCAGCCAGCCGCTAGAACTCTCCTCCAGACACCGACTGAATTCGACCTAGCTGAAAAGCTAGTGTGGAAAATCCTGCCTCCGCCAGGACCTCCCGGTCAGAGGCGCTGCAGTGATATCAGTTGATGCACTGAGCTACCGCTCCCGGTTTCTGATAACAAAAAAGTGGCGAATGCCGAATGTGTGGAGCCATCTTTAGGCGAATTCTTCTATAGAAGGTGGGCGCCGTGCGCCAAGATCCCTTTTCTCGCTCGGCGCAAGTGCCCGTGTGACTTGGCGGGAGCCCCGAGTGCGCCCACTGAGTCGTCCACTTTCGCCTCCCCCCTCCCCTTCCACGCCTTCGTCCCGGGGAGGGCGCGCGCCTTTGTCTGGGCGAGTTCGCGACGCTGCCCGCGCTCTGGAGGACAGCGTCCGAAACAGGATTAAAGACGTTGAGGATACGGCTAACCGCAAACGCTTATCTCCAAGAAATCTGGAGCTGCCTGATTGCATTCGTTTCAGTTTGGCCCGCGGGGTTGCATTCATATTGGCCCGGACGGGTTGAACGGAACCTGCGATAATGTCTCGTATCGTGAGCAAGCGTAGACTTCTTTATTGTCCGCACAGTTCCATAATCTCACTTCTTAGTTTCATCTGCAACTATCCAGATTTTGGTACTTCTAACTAATCCGAAGATAACCCTTTGCACCTGTAGATATGAAATTATTTCAACTACGCGTTTATCATCTCATAAAATCGATTGCTAACCACAGGAATCGATGCTGCTAATGTTGACGCTGTCTTTGTCGTTTGTAATGCAAAAGTGAGAAAACGCTCTACTATCCAAGT
Organism: Teleogryllus occipitalis; assembly: GCA_011170035.1. Lineage (NCBI taxonomy): Eukaryota > Metazoa > Arthropoda > Insecta > Orthoptera > Gryllidae > Teleogryllus > Teleogryllus occipitalis. Next base: position 125,315 of record BLKR01001674.1, on the reverse strand, counting down.
TGCCTGTGCTGTGTGTTTATTTTTGGGCGAGCGGAAAGATCAAAATTAAAAAGTTAAATTTTAGAATTATACATCTGTTATACACATCATATACATCGTTTAAGGTCAGTTCCTTAATCCTACTCCTCAGTTTCATCTGCTACCATAAAGGTTCTGGTACTTCTAACTACCCCACAGATAACCCTTTCCATCTTTAGATATGAAATGATTTCAACTACGCGTCTATAATCTCACAAAACAGATTGCTAGCTACAAAAAGCCATGCTGCTAATGTTTCCGCTGTCTCTGCCGTTTGTTATGCAATAGTAAGCAATCGATCTACTATCCGAGTTTCCCGTGCTGTGTGGTTATTTTTAGTCAAGCCGGAAGGTCAAAATTACAAAGTAAAATATTTGAATTATAGAACTTTCGTTTAAGCTCAGTTTCTTAACCCCCCTTCTCAGTCATCTGCAACCCTTAAGTTTCTGGTACTTCTAACTATCCCGAAGATAATCATTTTCACCTTTCGATATGACATGATTTCAACTGTGTGTCGTCATCTCACAAAACCGATTGCTAACCCCAGGAATTGATTCTGCTAATGTTTCCGCTCTTTACTGTTTTTTATGTAATAGTAAGCAATCGCTCTACTATCCGAGTTGCCCGTGCTGGGTGGTTATTTTTGGGCAAGCCGGAAGGTCAAAATTAAAAAGTAAAATTTTGAATTATACAACTTTCGTTTAAGCGAAAGGAATTAGTCGTAATATACTGCCTCGACGCGCAGCAGCCTTCGCGGTTCTCAAGCCCCCACCCTCCCCCACCCTCGCACCCCGTGCATCGGCACGTAACTCACGGCCGCCGCCCCCGCCCCCGCCCCCGCCCACGACGCGCCAACCGCCCGACGCCGCGCCGGCCAAGCCACACACACCAATAGTTCACGTGCATTCGGGATAACATACAGCCCCGAGCTAGCCGGTATTCAAAACACGCCACGGACGGTGGGTGCGCACTGGGTGCCGAGGAATAAATGGGACGACTCCACCTGGGGGTATTATTCACTTGCTGGGATTGCACTTCGGATCGCCCGACGTGGATGACTTAGTGTAACTGGGAAGACCAACAGTTGGAAGAAGAACCCTGTACAATATACCTGTTCGAATGAACGCGGAGAAAATTAGTTATTTCCGAGTTGTTCGAATATTGATGCTGTGTATAATGTAATATTTTTGGACTTTTTGACAACTCTGCAAACAAACAAGTTTATGAATATGAGACATTTGTGTTTTATAATTGCACATATTTTCTTTCATTTGAGAATCGCTATATTTCTTTATTTACTACGTCAGTAAAAATGTAAATAGTTACCAACAATTGACTAGTCTACTAGTCACCCAATTTTCATTTATTGAAATTCCCAAATATGGCAGTGGGAGAACGTGATGTTGTGATGAGTATTGGTCATCCGTGTGTGAATGAATAAAACTAGTAAATTACTTATTTCCACTTCCCAAATATAATTTTTTTAGTTCTAAAATCTACATATCTGAATTTTATGTTTCTATTACATTGTCCGTATCTTTTCAGTATATCATTGTAAATGCAGACTTTTTAAACGTTTTGAAATAACATATTTTATCACTTTTGATCTTTCTTTACGTATTCAAAGAAGATTAAATGACTCGTTAATTCATTCGCTGTAATTAAGGATACTAACATCTTCAGAGCCAGATTCAGAGCAAGCGAAGAGTGAAAGTCCCGAACCAACATTTGTTTTTCTCAGGTTATTCAAAATTTCACATTACAGGGGAGATTTTAAATTAAATAATATTTTTATATTCCAAACTAATAATTAATATTGATTTCACTATTGTTTAAAAGAGATAATTTAGCTCAAATTAGTTGAATGAATGAACGAGCTATTTAATCTTCTCTGAACACGTAAGCAAGGATGAAATATGGGTATAAAATGAGTAATTATTTCAAAAATTTTAAAAATCTTAGAACCAAATGTTCTCAGGATTTTTAAAAGCAATTAAATCTACTCGTGAATTTGCGTGAATTTGCGTATTGTATTTTTGGAAAAATACGAGTAGATAATAATATAATAATAATAATAATAATAATAATAATAATAATAATAATAATAATAATAATAATAATAATAATAATAATAATAAAGTCATATTTCTAAGTTTCTGAGTATTTCTAGGTTTATGGTATTGGTTTCTAAGTTTATGAGGGGATAAGATTATTATACATAAACGACTTTTAAAAAATTTTGCAATGCAACAAAAACAAAATTTTGCAATGCTTGTAATGCAACAAAATCTAACAATAGCCAACAGATAAATCAAAGAAGAAGTGAAGATATAGTTCGAACGTCGACCAAAGGCAATTCTGAACTCCTCTAGTTCAAGGAACAATGGCTATTAATACCTCTGCAATACCAGCACTTCCTTACTCGATGGGTATCATCAAATGACCCAAGGCAGATATGCAGGCCATGGAAAGATCCATTAGAGTACAAATGACTCGATTCAGATATCACCACTCCAGAGGCTGAGGAAGAAAGAGGGACGAAATATTATTGGCTTATAAAATTTGCATATCAAAGAAATGAAGTTCTTGAGAGATTATTTCAGAAAAAAACCATGACATCGCAACTTCACGATATAATTCAACAGGTAGAAAATACACACCCGTAGACCTTAGACATGTATGAATCTGCAACAATCATCATGGGACGACGAAATAAACAAATGGAGGGAGAAGTCATTCCATGGTGTGTACCCGGCAGTAATAGCCAATACGACTGTAGACGCTGAGATGTACAAATGGCTCACGATAGGGTACTTATAACCAGGGGATAACGGGTTTTTTGTGACAATACAGGATCAAAAATTAAAATGTTATGTAAAACAATTATGCGTTAAATTTTTTAATGCATAAAAAAAGATACAGGAATGGTAAACGTCATTGATCGAATATGTGGCCAACGTGCTAAAACAATCCAGCATATATTAGCAGGCTATAGTATGTTAGCACGCACGTCTAGTGTGTGTGTGTGTGTTTTTTTTTTTGTTTTTTTTTACGAGGGTAGGTGGAAATCTTCAAAAGACACCATGCGGCCCGTACCACATGATAGTGTGAGATTTTTACCCACTAAAACCAACCTCCCTTCTCCTCCATCCTCCCCGCGGAACCGCCGTTAGGCATTACATCACGGGGAGTGGATTAGAGTGGCCTAGTCACCAGCCACTTCTCTTCGCCAAAACGTAGGAAGGATCAAACGAGGATCAGTCGACTTCCCTTCTTCCCCTTTCTATTCTCCTCAGCTCAGCTATTATGGTCTGCGCATATGCGCTCACCGCATCCCAGTTGGTTTCTGAAGCGAGCATGCACCCAACCATTGCTTCGGGTGTCAGAGGGTCGATCCCGAGTATACTCATAACGTGCCGTAGTTGCACAAGTGTGTGTGTGTGTGTGTGTGTGTGTGTGTGCGTACGTGCATGTGTGTGTGTGTGTGTGTGTGTGTGTGTGTAAACTGACGCATGACAACGTGGGACGAATTATCCCCGCCAAAGATGCCAAGATGTACGGCCTCCAGTTGGATAATATACCACATTATCAGTACCAACTGTGGTATCCCCCCAATCAGAAGAGGAGTTGGGGTTACGCTCCCCTCCTCTTTCCGCTCACCGGGTGGTGATGGATAAAATCGCAAAACCGGGAGCGGAGCTCTCTCTACGTTACGAGACACGAGGAACTCCAGTTCGCTACCTGCCACAGGCCGTGGCATTATCGGCTCCCGAGCGATTGCCGAGGACCTCGGGCTGTCGCCACCGGGGCCTTACTGCCGCAGCGGGCGATAACAGCCGTCGCTTGACCCTGCTGGCCGTCGCCCTACTCGCCCGAAGACCACCGCTAGAAACGCACACTGTACGGGAAGAACGCCGTCAAACCGAATCTGTATCCGAACCCAGCCGGGACAAACTCGAAGCTTCTGATCGGTCTCATGTTGTAGTGTAGTGCGAGTGAGTGTATGTGTGTGTAAGTGAGGGGTCAGCATAGGACAAGGAAGAGGAAGTAAAAAGAGATAGAGCGCTGCATGTCCCGTTTTTAGAGTACTGTTCCGGCAAAGGCCCGTGGTACGTGCACAGGGTACTGTTCTGACAAAGGCCCGTGGTGCTGCTGGGCCATGGGGACGTTCTCCAGGAAAAAGTACGAAGTCTTTTTGAGGATCCTCATAAGGGAAGTATGATTTATAAGTGTACCGTAAGCCGATGGATAGACCGAGAGCGATGGCTCAGTGCATCAACTGATGTCACTGCAGCGCCTCTGACGGGGAGATCCTAGGTTCCCACTCCCGACGGTGGCAGGATTTTCGACACTAGCTTTTCAGCTAGATCAAATTCAGTCGCTGTCTGGAGGAGAATTCTATCTCCCGGCTACTCTGATCGGTAGTTTTTTGTGGGTTCTCGGACCAACAACAGGCGAATGCCGGAGTAGTACCCTACCAAATGAGCAATGGACTGCGCACGATCTTTTCTTCCTCTTCCTTGTCCGATCCTCACCCCTTATACCCACACACTTACAATAACATACATTACACTACCACACATGCCGGGTGACCGGTCGGGGATTTAGATCTTGTCCTGGCTTGGTCGGTGCCCTGCAGGTGGGAGATACCTGGTAGGAGAAAGCCGCGCTAGACGATGGTAGGTCGGCACCGGGTCTCACCATCCAGCGGGAAAATTCCACCACCACTCCTGAACAAAAACACGCTCTACACTTACGGGACTAATGATCATGGTAGTTGACGCACCCGGAATTACTAACAATCAATCAATCAAGCGAAGGATAGAAAACCGAAACGTCAAAATACCACGATCACTACTTGCTCACTATGCTCTACAACTGTACTCATTGATTGGCACTCTCGGTACTAACTGCGTAACTCCTGCGGCTGGGTTTGCTCCGGCTTGTATTCGCTCCTCTGGCGAATCAGAGACCAGTTGATCGTTCTAGTCCGCTGGGTAGCTCGCGGCACGTATGGTGCTGGACTCTGTTGTTTGCTGCACGGAAAATAAGTGCACTGGTTTTAAATGCCTGGCGTTTACACCACTTGCCTTATAAAACTCAGTGAGACTAGTTTGAAATCGATACATCCCCGGGGTCTTCAGTTTATAATCCTCCGGTACACCGCCCAAGGCTTGCTGGTAGTCAATCCACGCCATGCTAAATTACGTTTTTGTTTTTTATATCATTTGAGACGAGTTTGTTGGGTAGTAAGATTTCCTATCATGAATAAGAAACATTACAACATCCGTTTTGTTCAATTGGCATCAGATCGTTCTTCTGTAGGCATCTACACCTTTTGTTAGCAGTCCGGGATTTTCTCTGGGTTGTCTAAGATTCCATTAACAACTTTGGCAAATGGGAATGTAATCCTCTTAACTTCTTGATCCAATGATTCTAGTCTTATCAATAGCTGGTGATTTCCCGATTGTCAAGTTTTCATCACTTGGATGAGGCCGTCTTTGAGAAGTTCTGAATATTTTTGTGTCTGATTCTTACTGAACAAATTCATCTGCGACATGGAATTCCGATTACATCGAAAATTTGCCTTTAATGTAAGATCTACCTTCTTTCCAGAATCCTCCTAAAATAACTCGCTTTCTTTATTTGTAGAGAGTACACTAGTTTTCTTCGGTTTTTACTGCTCTGGAAGCTCTTAGCATCTGTCTAAAAAACGATTCTCTACTTTACAATCTACTCTACAATTGATACTGAAGCTGGCGGCATACTCCCCGACTTTAAAAACTACCTCTTACTTGCAGTTAAGAAGCTTTGGGACCGGAACTGGAAAATGTTGCCTTCCAAATTACAAGCAGTTAGGAAGAATATCGAGGAATCTCCCATCACTTCCATTAGACTTAGCAGAAGACATCAAATGGTTATAACCAGACTCCGTATAGGACATTTTAAACTCAGTCACAGCTACCTAATTAAAAAGGCTGCTCCTGATCCTCGCCCAAATTGCGGACTCCCAGTTTCCACGAAGCATATTATAGTTGATTGCCACGTGATGGCGACTGTGAGAACAAACCTTAACATCAATGATAATCTCTACTGTATATTTAATTCTTATCCCGGTCAAAAGAAAATTATAGAACTCCTCACCAAATTTAATATGCTAAATAGTATTTAGATAAAGACTATACATTGTCTGCCCTATGTATAACATCTAGATTTAGGATTTGTGTATGTGTATCCCATGAAAATGTGTAACTAGTATGTGAATTTGTAAATACTGTATTTTTGTAACTGTGGTCGCCAATGACCTAGCTGTTTATAAGGCGACCTTAAATAAATAATTAAAAACAAAAATATCTACTCTACATTTGTAACGTCTGATACATTGAGCACATGTTTGTATTATGTGTTTCAACTTTTCAACCACCTTTTTCCTCGCTGTTTCATTTGTTATATGGTATTTTTTTTTCAACACGGAGCATAGCTCGTTGAACTTTAGAAGAGTGCGTTGGTTAAACGATGCACTTCTTGCCGTGTCGGCTAAACACTTCATAATCCTTTTTGTCTATGGGGAACCGAATTTTGTCCTCCGTTTGAGTGTTGGGGACTCATTTATGACAATATTCGTTTTCTCTGTCACTTCCGTAGCTATTCTTAGCCTGGATGGTGGATGTAGAAGGAAGTAACGAAGAGAAAATTTCAAAACTAATGAAAAGCTTTTTGATGTGTTTTGTTAGAATACGAGTAAATGTATTAGTACTGTTATTTCTTGTATTGTTAATAATTTTATAGAAAATAAGCCACTTATGGCATGTTGTTTAAATAAATGAAGACCTTGGGACAATAATATGCTATGTCACTATGCGTAAGTTTTGAGAAAAAGAAAAGTAAAAGTTTAGACACTGCATTCTTCACTTTCGGATTAAAAAACATTAATTTATGAATCACACTGCCATCTCGCGGCTTATCTTTAAAATAAAAACCCAACATTTTAGATACACGTGTGGGGCTTCAAAATACATCAATATCCCAATTTCATCAGAAATGTGACATAGCATGTTATTGCCCCAAGGTCTTCAAATTAATTACAATCATTAAATAATATTTTCTCATTTTGTGTTAAAAACTTTCGTGACAGCGAAGAATGGAACTTATTTCTATGATTAGCACAAACATTGATAAACCATCGCTTGTTATTGTCTAATCACCCGAGAAAAAGTTTTAAATTTGCATTCTAGTGAAATCGTTGGTCAGTTTGGAGTCGTTAGCAAAAAGCGCTGCACGCGCTGCTTTGAGATATTTGAGTTAGAGGTTTTCGTCTCAATTACGAGAAGTCGCAAATGGCAAGCCCACAAAACGGGCGGCAACGACTGCATGAAGTCACGTGGTATCAGTGGCAGTCAAAACAACTCTGCGCAAACATACCTTTTAAATTGCGAGAAGAAATTATTTTCAGACTTTCACATTATTGAAACAATTCATGGAATAATTTATTACAACTTTAAATGTTAGATGAGACAATCTTCAATAGACATCGATGTTTGGTTGTAATTATATTATTTCGATAACTAGCGTACCCGTTCGAGAACTCTCGCATGTACCCACCCTCTCACCTACTTTTCCATTTCCACACTAAACCACACTTGATATTTTTTCCTCAACACCCTATTATCCTCCGTCACTTGTTCTAAACGACTCCTTGTAATTGATAACAATAAAATACAATCTTTTTGATACAAACTATTCTTATTTAACTTTATTACCGAGCAGAGAAGTACAACCGTGTTTCTCAATCTCGTATTATATCAAGTAATTACTTTAATTTCACATACAGTTGCAGATTCTACATGACTCTGAGCAGATAGGGTAACATGGAGAAGCGCCGGATCAGCAAAAATGTAATGGAAATAATATATCTTTGATCCCGGTGAATAAGCTGATAGGTAAAAGAAACTAATTTTACAGGGAAGCAAAAACAACTTTATACTAATGATATTAATAAGGAATTAATGATATTCAAACAAAACCATACAAATAGGTTTGTTTAAAAATCATTAATCCCTGATTTAATTTATTTAAACGTTGTTTTGTGCTCTTGAGTTTTTATGACTTATCAGCTTATTCACCGGCATCAAAGATATAGAATGCTCATTCTGAATATATTACTGTACGAGGAACATTTTTTGAGGCCTTCGACCTCAAAATTTTAGTTTTTAATGCCCTAAAACGCTTCGTTTAGGAGTTATTTAACATTAAAAATTGAATAATAATAATAATAATAATAATAATAATAATAATAATAATAATAATAATAATAATAATAATAATAATAATAATGACGCCAAGTGTTGCGGGTTGCATTTGACACGAATATTTAGATGGATTTTTAAAGTCGAAGTGCAATTCGCCATCTCTCCGTGAAATTCTCTTTCTTTAGAGACTGCGTTTATAAGCATTGGTTGAGTGTGAGAGCCGCAAAAGATATGTATATTACTGCAATAATACGAGACGATTGTCGTTAACGGTGTAACTTAAAATATTGAATTAAACATAATGATCAAGCAAAAATGATCAAGAGAAATTTTTGAAGATATATTTTTTCAAGTATTTGAATGATGCGAAGAAACGGCTCTCACTCTCTCCCATTACGCGGAACACGAACTGGGGAGGGGGATCAGGATGAGAGATGGACAGGGCGGAGCGTGGAGAGGGGCGGGGAGTAGGTAGAGCGGGACGGGGCGAGGGAAGGAACAGGGAGGTGTGCGAAGCACGAAAGGGCGGGGACGGGACGGGAAGGCCAGGCCGGGAAACTGTGACGGGGCGGGGAAGGGTGGAGGATTGAGTGATTGATTTTTAGTGATTCCTGGCGCGTCAACTACGAAGATAATTGGTCCCGTAAATGTAGTGCATGGTTTTCATCGGAAGAGGGCGGTGATCTTCACCAACTGGATGGTGAGAGCTGGCGCCGATCTACCGTTGACTAACGGGGCTTCCTGAACCAGGTATCTCCCACCAGCGGGCGCCACCCCAGCGTGGACAAGCTCTAGGCCCCGACCGGTCACCCGGCATATGTGGTAATGTAGTGCATGTTAGTGTAATTGTGTATGTGTGTAAGGGGTGAGGATAGGACAGAGAAGAGGAAGGACAGATCGCGCGCGGTCAGTTGTCCGTTTGTTAACGTACTGCTCCGTCTTTCGCCTAATGTTTACCGGAGAAACTACGGAAAACTGTCGATCAGAGCAGCCGGCTGTGTAAAATCTAGCCAGAGTTTAAAATCCTGCCACCGTCTGAATCCTAACCTCAGGACCTCCCGATCAGAGGCACTGCAGTGACATCAATTAAGACCCTGAGCCACCTAAGCCAGCCGGACTGCATTGGGGATTGGCGGGGA
>BLKR01001674.1:102214-115809 GCA_011170035.1 Teleogryllus occipitalis | reverse complement strand
TACCCCTGAAAGCAAATTTTGAAGCTCTACGCTGAACCTTTTCTAGATTTCTTTGCTGCAAAAGTTTGTATGGGTCCCAACATATCGCGCCATATTCTAATATGGGTCGCACTAATGACATATATGCCAGTTCTTTGGCACTCACTGAACTCTTTTGAGAATCCGCATAATAAAATGCAAAGATCTCCATGCTTTCCCTACAACGAAATTTACTTGATTTTCCCATGTCAATTTACTGTCTAGCTGAACTCCTAAATATTTGCAAGACGTGACTCGAGGTATAATATTATTATTCAATTTATATGCGGTTTCATTGTAACTTCGACCCCTACCAAACGTGATGGATTTGCTCTTTGAACTATTTATTTCCATGCCATTTGTATCCGCCCAGATATGTAATTTGTCCAAATCTCGCTGCAAAATATTCTCGTCCTCCTCCGAGTTAACAATTCTATAAATTACGCAGTCATCTGCAAAGAGTCGTACATTAGATACTAAACTTGTCGGTAAATCATTAACGAAGGCAAGAAACATGAGTGGGCCGATGACACTCCCTTGTGGAATTCCTGACGTGACGTTTCGCGAAGTTGAAAAGTAATTTCCGATTCGGACCTTTTGTGTCCTGTCACGAAGTAGTTCGTTTATCCACGCTACCACTCTAGTGTCTAAGCCCGAATCTATTAATTTCTTTACAAGACGATCGTGTGGAACAACATCAAAAGCTTTGGCAAAATCAATTACAATCGTCGACCCTACCACCTTCATCAACTACGTCGGCTAGGTCCTGTAAAAGTGAGACTAGCTGACTTTCGCACGAAAAACCATTCCCTGAAACCGTGTTGACCCTGATAAAGCCATTGCTTGTCCTCCTATGTATACTACTGAAGTAATATAAGAGACTATTATCGTTAACGATGTAACTTAAAATATTGAATTAAACATACGATGAATGATCAAGCAAAAATGATCAAGAGAAATTCTTTAAGACATATTTTTTCTAAGTATTTGAATGATGCGAAGAAACGGCTCTCACTCTCTCCCATTACGCGGAACACGAACTGGGGAGGGGGAGCATGATGAGAGATGGACAGGGCGGAGCGTGGAGAGGGGCGGGGAGGTGTGCGGGGTAGGGAAGGGACGGGGAGTAGGTAGAGCGGGACGGGGCGAGGGAAGGAACAGGGAGGTGTGCGAAGCAGGAAAGGGCGGGGACGGGACGGGAAGGCCAGGCCGGGAAACTGTGACGGGGCGGGGAAGGGTGGAGGATTGATTGATTGATTTTTAGTGATTCCTGGCGCGTCAACTACGGAGATAATTGGTCCCGTAAATGTAGTGCATGGTTTTCATCGGAAGAGGGCGGTGATCTTCACCAACTGGATGGTGAGAGCTGGCGCCGATCTACCGTTGACTAACGGGGCTTCCTGAACCAGGTATCTCCCACCAGCGGGCACCACTTCAGCGTGGACAAGCTCTAGGCCCCGACCGGTCACCCGGCATATGTGGTAATGTAGTTCATGTTAGTGTAATTGTGTGTGTGTGTAAGGGGTGAGGATAGACAAAGAAGAGGAAGGACAGATCGCGCGCGGTCGTTGTCCGTTTGTTAAGGTACTGCTCCGTTTTCGCCTAATGTTTACCAGAGAAACCACGGAAAACTGTCGATCAGAGCAGCCGGCTGTGTAAAATCTAGCCAGAGTTTAAATCCTGCCACCGTCTGAATCCTAACCTCAGGACCTCCCGATCAGAGGAACTGCAGTGACATCAATTGAGACCGACCATCTTTGAGCCGGACTGGATTGGGGATTGACGGGGAGGGTTGTGGCGATGCTGGGTGGGAGGGAAGGAGCGCAGCCGGCAACTGTGTTGAGTGGGTTGGCGTGGGGATGCGAGGCGGGGCGGTAGTGGCGGGCGGTAGTGGCGGGCGTAGTGGCGGGGCGGTAGTGGCGGCGGTAGTGGCGGTGGGGCGGGGCGATAGTGGCGGGGCGATAGTGGCGGGGTTGATAGTGGCGGGGCGATAGTGGCGGGGCGATAGTGGCGGGGCGGGCGATAGTGAAGTGGCGCGGGGCGATAGTGGCGGGCGGGGCGATAGTGGCGGGGCGGGGCGATAGTGGCGGGGCGGGGCGATAGTGGCGGGGCGGGGCGATAGTGGCGGGGCGGGGCGATAGTGGCGGGGCGGGGCGATAGTGGCGGGGGGCGATAGGGCGGGCGTATAGTGGCGGGGCGGGGTTAGTGGCGGGGCGGGGCGATAGTGGCGGGCGGGGGCGATAGTGCCGGGCCGGGGCGATAGTGGCGGGCGGGGCGATAGTGGCGGGGTGGCGGAAGGGCGGGGCGGGGCGGGGCGTTAAGGGCGGTGCGAGGCGGTAAGGGCGGTGCGGGGCGGTAGGGGCGGTAGGGGCGGTAGGGGCGGGGCGGCAGAGTAGGGGCGGGGTCGTAGTGGATGGGGAGTAGTGGAGGGGCAGTAGGGGCGAGGCGGGGGGGGGCAGGACGGGACTTGCGGCGCGTGCTCTGGCGTCCTGCGAAGCTGCTGGTCGCTTCTTGTGGCGATTTTAACAAGCGCAGGACGCAGCGCACAATGTTCCATCAATATGCTGGAGGTGCCGCGCCGGCAACATCGGAATCACATTTGGACTCGCGCGCGCAGCGTGTCTGAATGAGCGCCGCTTCGTGGAAGCCATTTCCACAACTTCCCCCGCGACCACACTTTCCAAATGAAAGACTCCCAAACAGTATTATTTTTTTATATAATTTAGTCTCCGCCTGTACAACAGTGAAATGTATAAGAGGTAAAACATAGTGAATAATTAAGTTTTTAAGTTAACAATAATAACAATTCTATTAAATATAACTGATTGAACAGGCACACAAAATAAACTAAGTTTTCAGACTCAAAGACTTGGTAGATGTTTTTCTATGTATGTCCACGCACTGAATTCGAATCTGAAGTCAGAATTGCGCCATGTTTTTAAAACGGCAAAAAGCACCGTGTAATCATAAATGGTTAATTGTCTTTTCTCACACCATCATTCCTTAACCTGAAGCTAGGGATTTTGTTTTCTATCCAATATCTATCTCAATCTATATCAGTATCAGTATTTCTATCTCAATATCAGATTTTTAATAATTCGAATTTATGATATAGAATGATGCTTATACAAACAAACAAGCAAACAAACAAGTGATGCACGAAAATGAAGAGCGGTTGAAGTTTTCAGTTACAAAAGAGCAAGAGGCAATTCTTTCTATCAATATCACATAGTACAATGAATCAACTATCAAACTACTCTGCAAGGTCTAAAAACCTATGAGTTCACAGTTCCAATAATCGTTAGATCGTGAGGAGACGTATCACAAAGCCAAGGCTTATGGAAACTACGAGACCAAAATAGAAATCTGATTTTCAACCTGCCAGTTGTGTCAACCGGTTCCAATGTCTCCTAAGAGTACTTTAACCCTAGGGTTCAAAGGCGACCTGCACCGAGCATTATTATGAAGGTGTAGGTTGACAGACTACTTTGGGGTAGAAATGAAGAAAAATTAATTTTTAAAACGAGGCACTAAATTTAATGGATTAAACATGTACAATGTGGAGTTACAGCATAGATTTGAAAGATTTCCGTAGGTATAACTAGATGATTTGACTATCACAGCAGACACTTGCGTGGTGCAGAACAGTCATGGCTTTCGAGCTGCGACCGCAGAAGTACCTCGTCAACGAAACCTTGTCTGGCTTGCCTCATGTCATAACTATTCAAAATAGTGCATCAGTATCGCGCATTCATTCACGCAAATATTTTTGAGTAGTTGTCTATTCGGTAGAGAATTGTCCTACATCCTTTCCTTTACCCTTCGCGACGTTTTTCGACTATCAATAGTATTCAGTTTTAACGAACTTCAAAATTCCTCGTTACTTTATTTGAAAATATTTGCAAAATATAAATGTACACGTAATTACCTCTTAAAGAGTTTTGATTACTATACATATTTCTGATTTTTGTAAAAAGGACGTTGTCATGTTACTTAGCGTGATAAAAATTTATGAAACGTAAAGTTCGTTATCATTTCAACTAGTAACATTGTACTTAAAAACTCGTTTACAGCTGCAGCTCTATTTTATGTTTAGATAGCTTATAAATTTGGGAGAAACAATGAAAATATTTCTATATAAATTACAAAGAGATGTCCATTACCAATGAATTGTTCATTTCTTGTCTGTGAAATAAGAGACACACATTCCAAGCAGTGTCGATATACGAATAATAATTTCGTTCCCCCGAAAAACTGGAATTGCAGTTATTATAATAATATATACGGTAGTCGAAACGTGTCGTCAATATGAATGCAACGAACCGACAGACGACTCGCACAAAAAACATTACGTTCGCGTCGTTCTTTAGGGCCCGGTGGGAGACATCGCAGCGACCGGACCGGTGTCTCCAGAGGCTGGAGACAAAAGCCGGGCCAGCGTCACGGGACTACCAACCACCGCGCTCCACCGGCCGCCAGCTGACCAATGGGCGGACGCGGTGGGCGGTCATTCACCGGAAGCGACATTCCCCAAAACCCACTGCGCTCCTTATACGCCGGACGAGGCTTCGCCAGCACAATGCGGTGGACAAATTGCTCGGATGGCCCCACATAGCACGGCGCCTGCGCCGGCCGGCCGGGGCCCGCCAGCCCTGAGTGCGATGCCGTGTATAGGGCGCGCTGCTCCGCTAAATAATGTGGATATCTGAGAACCGCTCCGCGCCGCGCCGCGCCACGCCGCCTATAGGTTCACCGGAATGCGGCTCTGTTGTGCCGGTTCCACCGGCGAGTCGGCGGACGCGAAAATACGAGTCGCTCTTCAATTGTCCCCGCAACGCGCTGATGGCATCGCTGGCCCTTTGCGCGTGCTTCGGATTTGCTTCTTCATTTATTAGTTGTTAGTAGAGCTCGTACAATGCTGTTTCCGCCTGTTTTATTTCTTTGAATGTATTTTTAGGCAATATTATCAATGTTTACCTTAGAAATGGTTTTGCGACTTTTTTTATAATACCTATAAGTGCCTATTTTAGAGACAATTGCCTAATCGTACCTATAAGTGCCTATATTGCATTCCGCATTTTTAATATATTTTTCATGATATTTTGTTTCCTACAATCATTTTTTGAGAAATTATTGATGGGTAACTTTTTTACCAAACATGTAACAACCGCGTAAAATCTGCCAGGGTGTCCTCTGATCGAGAAGCTCTATGTTCTGTGTTCTTGCCTGTAACGCGTCGGGCATGGACACCGCTTAGTAACGTATGAGAATTTGACACCGTGCGGGTTACCTTATCTATTTCGCCGAAACTCGTCGGGCGCTCCAGAGTACAGGAACTCTTTCGTTTTGCCGATTTTCACAATGATCAGTATTCCTTACCAAGAACACAAATCTCTTCAAATATAGCGCTCCCGGCATTTCGCGTTTTGAGAGGTAGAATTACACAACATATGGGGAGTTTTCTTCGATAATTTTGTATTGGTTTTGAAGCTTCGTGCATGGTAGATCGGTAAAATTGCTGTTCCTATTAAGTATGCTTGCTACAATGCCAAAAGTGAAAGTTTCAAGAAGTGCATTGCTAAAAGAGTGGATTTATGGAGAAGATTCACGGCGGACTGGAAATGTATTTTTACCAGTGCTGTGAAAAGACGGTAAACTGTGCAAAAAACTACTTTTTACGACATAAAAACATGGCAACTCATACAAAGAGCGCGAAAAAAGTGAGAAAAATTATTCAAAATTTCTTCAGCAAGTGCAGTCGAAAGATGAAGACAAGAAAGAAATTCAACATATACTTGTGCCATGCCGCAATTATTTCATTTTCAAAACTTCAGAATACAACATCTAACCAGTTTAACCAACAAAATACACAAAATATAAAATTCCACACGAGTCAACTCTTAGGAAATATTATCTGAATCTGCAATATGTTTTGACAATCGAAGAAATTATATTTGTTTTTAGAGAATTGTGATTATCATTTATGCAGTATGTATTACGTATAAATTTTAATATTATTAAACCAACATTCCCATTTCCCTGCCGATTGTTAATTTTTTATTTCCTAAGTGCATGCCCATTGTCAACTATAATGCCTACGTCCCTGCCTATTTTTAAGTTTTTAAGTGCCTATTTGTCTACCGATTTTCGACCTTTTTAGTGCCTACATGTCGGAGCTCTGGTTGTTAGTTGCAGGTACTCAGTTGTGCCACTTGATGTGATTCCTGTGATGATGCCACGTGATTCAAGGAGTTTTATTTTAGTTAACTTTGTTACCAGGCAAATGCCTTACGACACCAAGCTTTTAAACATTTGATTATTATAAAATATAAATCAAGCATTTGTTTTACAACTCTTTTTTAAGTAAGAAAACCATTATTACTTATTAACTGAAGTTACGTTTGTATCCTAGAATATCCACAGTGCAAAATTTGACCAATTTTTAACATGGTGCGGAGCACCATGAAAATATAATTCTTAGAGCGTTTTATAATTTAATGTTTGTATACTTTTCAGAATATCTCGATAAGAAAATGTAAATACCGATATAACGAATAATACCTCACATTCTTGTACCATCATTACTTGAGTGTTCGTATAGTGCCGTTATCTCAAGACGGAAGCACCTGAAACGGCCCAGACAGAAGAAAGAAAATCGTTTAAAGATGGCGATGAGAAAAGCGAATAAAACAAGCGAAGAAATTCGAAGCCTCCGATTAGGACTATTAATTGTTTGATTGAAGGAGCCGCGAGGGCGCCAAAAAAAGCGAGCGCGTCTCTTCGGGGGAGGGGGTGGGGCCGGGGGCGTGGGAAGTGGGGGAGGGGGCCGCAGACGTGCGGACTGCACGAGCTAATGAATGTTGCTAATAAAGCTCCAGATTCCGCGCCGAGGCTTCTGTGAAACCGACGGCAAAGCGGCTGCCGTTGCTGCCGAGAACCATAAAAAAAAGGCGGAAAAGAAAACGACGCGGAACCTTCTTTTTGTAACTCTATAAATAAATCGTGCCCTGGGAGTGTTGTCTGATGAACACTAATTTTATTTCCACAAAATGTTCTCACGAATCCGCGTCGGTGTTTTGTCGATGCACGAGTGTTTTATTTGGAACGGCCTGAGTAAAAGCGCGGTGTGACGCTAGATAAACCACAACACGGACAAGGGCCTTGCCTCACTATACGTGTACTTCTGAGTTCTCCCAATGCTGTGAGATACTTCACCCACTGCAGATCATTATTGGGGAGGGAATTCTTGACGTTCCAGCAAAATGACTTCTAATACTCTATCAGAAGCTGAAATTAGTCGTACTACACATTATTTTTCGCATTATGGATGGCTAAAATAGAAATAATCTTCCAAAATAAAATGTGTTTGACATTACATTAGTATATTACATTTCAGCATATAAGTTTCGAGGAACTTTACCAGTGCCCATTGTAAGGTGTATAAAGGAAAACAAAATATATACAGAAGATTTAATATATAAATACACACTTGCCCAAGTAATGCAGTATTAAACATGGCTATAAAATATGCCCCCTTGCAAGCAACAATTTGTGCTCTGAGAAAACTACAGAATTAAAGAGAGAAGGGGAAGAGGAATGTCATAACTGTATGCACAGTTAATGACATGGTTGCAGTTGTTTTTCGTGTGTCCATAGTCTAGGCATCGTTGGCATTGGACGGGTCCTTTGGGTTTCCGGCGTCTTTCAGTGGTCACACGATGATTACATATTTGGGTGATTTCGAGAATTGTTTCAATACGTTCATTGCCACTAAACTCGGCCGCAACTACCGGAATTGGGATGTTGTCTTTTTGTAGTCTCGTAATTTTAATAATTGATGGATGACGTAGTTTGAGTTCTGTTAAGATGTCCGTTTCTGTTATGGATTGATGCAGATTTTTGAACACAACTGAACATTTTTTATTTGAGGGGTCCTTGTAAGAATGGAAACTTCTGTTTGTCTCTATGAGGTATTTAATAAGATTACGGAAATCTATTATGGAGTTTGCACTGATTTTTGTTTTATTGTTTTTCAAGTCTGCTACAAAGTCACTGGTCACTTTATTTTTAAGTTCCTTGATGAAACTGTCTGAGTTGGAGATATTTGATACGAAAATTATTTGATACGAAAATTGGGGGAATTTTTGCTGGTAAATCTGTTTGTTCGGAGGCATTTTCACTGAGGTATTGAAAACGGCTGGTTTCTGGAGAAGTTACACCATCGCGTAACACACCAAATCTGTTGCCAATTTTACAGTTGTATTGACTGGGATCAACTGATTCATTATAATTGTTCTTTTCGGGAATTTTCTTTTTATATTCATGCGGATCTACAAAATCACTGTCTGACCTTTTTCGTGTAGGGTTTCCTGATGACGATGATGGCGGTGACTGTTCGCTGTGCAACGAACCTGATGCGAAGCGCGCTTCCATATTGCCTTCGGCGGAGGTCGGGTTCTGTGTTTCCTGACCACTTGTTTCCATCGATTCACTGGTTGTTATATCTTGCGGAACCTGATGCATTGCACTGCTGGTAAACAAACTGTTGTTGTCTACATTGTGTAGGGTTAATAGGGCCTGCGAAATTACAAACCCCGTGGATGGATCAGCTTCATTTTGCATTAACTATGCAAATAATGAAGAAAAACTACCACTTTTTTTTAGTGAAAAGCTGGCAGTTCTTAATAACGGCAAAATCGAGTTGCGTATTTCACGCCACTTAGCCTTGCTGCACGTTATCTCTAGCACGACACTTTCACAAGGTGCGACTGCTTATCGCGCGGAGCACTGTAGCAGATGCAGCCAGGGAGTTGCCGTGCTGCGAGTGCGACTACATACGGGGATCAGAACGGGTTTCAGGGGATTGTTTGCCTTTGGGGCAATGATAGATAATATGCAAGTAGAATAAATAAATTTAATTGCTTGATAATTGAGTACAATTGATTTTGATTTATAAAAAGCCGGAGGACCATTGATAGTTTATGAAGCTAATGATTGCTCTTCTTTCTTGAAGTACACTTGGCAGCTTACTTACAGTTTGAAGCAAGGAAAGCAGCAACCCAAATCACTCGGCTGAGTGTGTCGCTGTCCGGGCTGAGGTAGGCTCCAGGCAGTTCGGTGGTGCGAACTGGCATGGGCGCGGACTCAGATGACCGGAGCTGGTGGTGGAGTTTGCCGTGAATTCGGCCAAGTGGCGGCTGCGGCTCGCGAGTGGCACGAATTTGAGGCAGGTTAGATGTGGCCGTACTAATCGCCTTGATAGGCGAAGCAGGAACAGTCGACCTTGTCTCCGTTGTCTGTTTGTTCTGGTTGTCTGTCGTTGTTCTGTTTGTTGTTTCCGTTCTGGTTCTTTGTCTCTGTTTTTGAGCGAAGTCGCAGTATTTATTATTGCGGATGTGATTGAGGCCGTGGGGGGGGAGAGTCACGTGGCTGTGACTTGGTCCTATGGTAAGGCGGGAAAGTTAGAAGTGCCCGCGATCGGCTCCCTATTCGTGATGTGTCTTCGGGTCACGTGACGTTGGCGTGACACTGAGTGTCACGTGACATTGGCGGCGATCGGAAAGAAAGGCGGTGGCACGTGGGATGCCCGCGATGGCGGCCCGTTTGTGTTTGAGATTTCAACGGGAATTGAGACATCTGGCTTGCAGGTGGCCAGGGAGCGGGGGCGGCGCGCCGGCAGTGCGCCTTTGTCGGCGAGATGCATTGATGGGCTTATTTTTGCGAGGGAGGCCCGAAGCGATTCCCAGAAATGTTTGTACACATTCCTGGTTGCTTGTCAGGTAGCGAGCGATGGGGTGAGGGCCCCGCGTGCCGGGTGGCCCAGCGCTTGGCTAATGAGGGCTTAGACCCCAGCTGGCGACGCCGAGATGCGGCGGTCATTGTTCTGGGCGGGCGTGGGCCCGTGCGAACGGCGGTTTGCGCGGAAGACGCTGTAAATGATTTTATTGCCCCTTTGTAGTAGTTTCCGAAGTGTAGAAGCGTGCCGGCATGCACAGAGAGCGACTTGTGAGAGGTTGGTGAAAGTAAGCGCTTAATAGTGGGTGGCCGCGCGGGAAAAGCTGTTAGGGGCTGCGCCTTGGCGGCGAGATTGGAAATTTGATTGCGAGATTGAACAAGCGCTTTGAGCTGTTACTCCGGCAAGAGCTGAGCACGAACGTGATACACATACGTCAGCATAAGAGGATACGAGATTTGGTTGGTCGATACAGATCGAGACCTCTTAATGCCTCTCCAAGACCGCGAGCTGTTGTTGCTCGGATTTTCAAGTATTGTATGAGCTATTGTCGAAAATTCTACCACCATCGGGATTCGAATCAAAGTCCCCCAGATCAGAGTTCCTGAGCCACCTCTCCCAGTACAAAATATTTCAAATCAAAATATAAAACTGAAATCACCGACCAGACTCTGTGGTTTGAAAGTATTTTCATACTTTTGGGTTCTCAAATACTTTGTTTACTTTGTTGCGAAGGGCCGTATTTTTTACCTTCTTCTTTCTTGTGAAAATAAAGCGAAATTTAATTATACATAAATAGTGATATAAATAAACAAAAAATATATTATTAATTTATATATATGATATTTAAAGTCCCTTTATGAAGGAAACTTTTTATAATGGCGGTGCATGAAACACTTTTATTTAAGTGTGATGGGTACAATCCTTGAAAAGTGTGATCACCTCACATATACTGCAACATAAGTCTAACAAAAGCTCTACATATTAAAATAAATTGGTATCTTAGATTTTCTCCAAGACACAAACATTCAAAACAAGTATAAACCTAATCATAGAACTAAAGTACAAATATGTGTGCGTATATGAAGAAAGAAATGTAAACAGAAACAGTCATTTCTGGATTTACAAAACCTGTTTTCTCCCTGATTAATTAACAAATGTGAGTTAGGATTGGAGTTTTCTGATCCCTTAAATTATAATTCATAATTCAGCATTAGGAAGGCAAACAAATATTCCGAGGAAGATAAGGCGGTTCGCATCGGCGTGCCTAGATTCAAAGAGTTCGGGGTTCCATTCTCCTCCTTAGGTTTTTGTGTCTTTTTGAGTGAGTATTAATTGAGACTCAAGCCCCGTAAGTGTAATTCACTTTAAATCCTGGGAGAGAGTGGTGTTCCCTCTGGAGCTTAAGAACCAGCGTCAACCTACACGTCGACTTGCGGGGTTTTTTCTTCTGCAAGTATCTCCCCTGGAGGGTCACTGCCCTAACCGGGAATGGCTCCAAGTTCCCGAATAGTTTCTTGATATTCAAGATTCGTTCACGTACGTTGTCATATATACGTAAATGGTGACAAAGTGCGCGTAAATGTGTGTGAGTGTGTAAGGCTGGGTGGTGGGTAAATGTGTGTTACGGTAAGAGGGGAGGACAAGGATGAGGAAAGAAATATCTAGATCGGCTTTTGCTCTGTTTGTTTGGCTACTGCTCCGGCATTCGCCTGCCATTGATCGGAAAACTCAATGTGTAGCCAACTCCTGGTCAACGATGCTGAAACTCAGTTATCGCAGTCGTTTGTGCATTCCTTAGAAAGTAAGTTCTCAGACTACGCGTCTACAGGACATCAACGATTTGTCAGTTCTACTGTAAGTATCTCTTATTTATTAGCGTTGTCCCTGTCTGATCTAGCTGAAAGTAGTGATACATGTCAGGGGACGCTGCAACCACTTGGAAGATATGCATTCCTGTCTGGCGGGTTGCATAACGCGAGTCACCTACGAAATTAAATTGCCACATTCTAACTACCATTCTAACCCCCCAAAGTGTCCATACCATGTAATACGAGGGTAATAGAATGGGAATAATTCTCAAATCAAAACAAAAATATTTATTTACTTGGCGAAATCTATTTCGATCCACGGATTAATGCTCCCACGGCATTCCGATTTCGATCGCTGGATTATCTCTGATTTTGGTGTAAAATTCGCGAGCTGCACTTAGTCACACTTGATTGTCATAATAAAGAATAATGTTCGTAAGGTTTGATATTTTGTTGAAGATTTTCAAAACTTATGAAACAATAATAGACATAATAAATTCAATTAGACATTGTATTAGGTCTTTCAAAGTTTTCGACTTCATTTAAAAATCAAATTTATTTAGAGCCAAATTCTAAGATGCACATAGAGACTCGACCGTCAACCTAAGTAAAAAAAACGAGATTGTTAAATATGCTCCGCCTTGTAATCTAAGAGATGTGGACGTGCGTGTTAAAACGCATTCAACCACCATACGTCGACTCACATCCTTGTTCCCCCAGTTCCTGTCCTTGTGTGAGTGTGGATTAGACCGGTCTGCGCGGTACAGGTAAGCCTCGCCGCGCCAGCGTCATCTAGGTTCGATACGGCCTCGTTCCTCTTTAGCGGACTAAGCATAGAATGACAGACAAGCTTTTCCTATTGTGGATTTATAGTGAGACCATTTAATAAATGTACCGGTTGCGCGGGGATTTGGCCTCGGCGAACAAGGGTACAGGTGCCGGGGAAATAGAGACAGAGTGTTCGGTAGAATCGCCGAAAAGGAAAGAGAGCTTTCCGCTACCAAAAACTTTAAATTGTACTCATGTTATAGTAGAGTCTGGAACTGCTTATCTGGGCTCTGATACATTCTTGACATCTAAATAAGTTCTCGGTCATTCGGTAAATGATATCTTGTGGTATTGCAGAGATCTGTTACAGTATATTGTGCTTTAATTCTTCTCCCGTGTGGGGATTTGTCGCATAAAAGCGATCGTTAAGGAATTCTCAAAGAAAAGTTGCACGCAATCAGATAAGATGGGCGTGCAGGCCACAAACCACCTGTGACAATTTTGTCTTTATAAATGGTTTGTGAACACGTAAGGAAACTGAAGTGTGCGGTTGTGGAGTCCTGTTGAAAATTACCCTAATTACGCTCATTTGTCAACACGTGGAAGAAAGGCTCCAGGATACGATACACATAACGGTTTGACACATTTTACGCATGGCTCATTCGCAAACACTTCTGTTTTAGCGTGAGCTTCGAACGGGCCATCACAAACCGACTACTCAACGAAACTTAAAAGCATTCCCATTCCAGGGCGCGACCTGCAAATGAAGATTTTCCAGGGAAGTTCGAAGCACCGTTTCCGGGCGAGTGAGATTCCGTCGACCGAATTTTCCACGACCGTGCCACACTAATAAAATAGTCGCGCTGTAGTATGTAAAACTCATCTGTGTGAAGGATGGGGTGCCCGTTATCACGAAGGTCGCACTTGGAGAATAAAATATTCAGCTGTGGGGAGAAGACTACCATTAGACCTTTAAAAGTGCCAAAAATATAGTACAGGAATAAATACTTCTAAAATCAGATAAACTTATCGTAATCTGGCTTCACAATTTTAAAGATCTCAATACAATCCTGTGTTAGTAGTTTAGCACGTGGTTTATTTCATGATCATCCGAGTGGAGGGAATTATAAGATTACTTGCTGAAGTAGCTTGCGTTTCCTGGGTATTTATTAATTACAATCCTGTGTTAGACCGGAGAACGAATGAATATTCCATGCATTGTGTACTTACGCTTTACCTATTGTGATTCACTATAGCCTGTTGTA
>BLKR01001674.1:0-102114 GCA_011170035.1 Teleogryllus occipitalis | reverse complement strand
CCGTCTGTGACGTCGTGGGAATACACAATAATCACAGACACGAGCTTCAATGATAAATATGTACAGGTTTATTCACAATATGTACAGTACTACTTTAAATTACAGCTCTGGTAGATCTTTACTTTCCTGATCGCAGGAGCGATCCTTAAAAATGAATAACTGACTCGTGGCCCGCGCCACTCCTCAGCGAGCCTCCCGCACACAGCAGGCAGCTCCGGCGACCTCTTGTCACCCGTGGATATAGTCCACAACGGCGTCCCAACACATGGTTTGCCGCACGAGGCCTAGCTCGGCTCCGCACCGCCCTGGGCGCAAGTTTTTTTGTGCGTTCGCACGAGGGTTCCCTCAGCTCAACAAACCCCACCCCCGCGCTCTGCGCGTCCGCTCTTATATAGCCCCCACCCACGTGACCTGAAACGTCACTGGGTTTTGCACCACAGCCCACACTGACCGCTTTGCCAGGCATTTTTGGACATCCATTTCCGGATTCCAAGAATTTGACACGCGGCACGCGGCAAAAATGCGCTGTCCCGTACTTTGGGCATCCCTTTCCCTAGCCCTTAGGATTTCCCAGAATACCTCGGCGTGTCACATCCTGCCTGGCCCCTGGCGTTTAATCCTCTGCCGCCGCCCTTTGTGGCGGTTGCTAACTGTAGTCCTGTACGTTACAATAGCTACAATTAGCTACAATTTCTTCACTTATGAGCCAATGTTTTACAACCACATCTAAGAGAAAGAGTAGTCCTTGAGGTTTTGCTTAACATGTTTGCTCTTATTCCAGTTTAAAAGTGCCGCCTTTATTGAGTGTTGAAGAATGGACCAGAACAGAAGCTCGTTGTGGGGTCTGGGGATCTGTGGTGCAAGTACAAAAGTAGTGGAGGGGTTCCTCAGGGATCCATGCAATGCTAGATGCAAAATCTGTGCCATTCCAAATTACTAAGAACTGGTAGTACCACCGATGCAAGGAGATCAGGAAGACCAACTTCGAGCAAAGAAGTGAATGTTAGCAGAGTTCGTGAAATGTTCTTGCAGATCCCTAAAAAATCAGTGTATGGCCTGTAATTTCATAGTTGAACAACCTGCAGCTTCACTTCATGCAGGTCGGAGCACTTGCACCTTTTGCAAATGATGTCCGCGAATGACTGCATAATCATATCCCAGGTTGTTGGATTAACGGACGTGTTGCACATGAATGGCCTGCTCTCCTCATTTAACGTCTTGCGCTGTTTTCCCTGGAGGTGGGCTAAGGAGAGGGTTTACAAGAGTAAACCAAAGAACATGGATGAATTTCAAGCTACAATATATTATGTGTTATCTAATGTTCCACGAACCATGCTGCAGACAGCAACATCCAACGTACCAGTTTAAAAAGATGCTTTGAGAATGCTAGAGCCCCTGTGGAAATTTAAAAAGGTGTTAAACAAAACTTCAATCACTGTTTCTAACAAAAGTAGTTGTCAAAAATTGGCTCATAAATAAATAAATTTCAACTATCCAAAAATAGGGAGTGACAAATGTTAGATCCCGTTCACACTTACTTTGCCCACGAAATGAAGTCTACTTGTGACATTTTAACTTCCGGATGACAGTCAGACATTTTTGTTCAGTCTAATTGGAGGCAATGTCAGCTTGTGAAAAATCCTCACAAAGCACGAGGACTCGGAGATGTTGCCTCCAGGACACCACAAGTCGCTGTGTCTCGATTCCAGGCACTTCCAGAGATGGTCGGCACAGCAAGGTGATTTCTCGTAAGTTCGTAACCATGCGAGTGCACTTCACAATTGAATATTTCAAGGTAAAATATTTTATGTAATATGACTGGAATCTATGGCTTAGAAATAATTTATATTAACGGTATTTTATCTGACCAACAATTAATTTTAATTAAAATTCCTGTTTGATATTTGTAAAATTCTGTCAACAATTTTAACAACGTGAAGAAATGAATGAGTAATTAATTAAAAGCGCATTCATTGAATTTCTGGAAGAGCAAACGTATTTGACTATTGTAGTTTAAAATGCAATTTCTTAAATGACGTTTTGAATAATGTTTTTCTCTCGTATATTTATTTTAAGTTTTAAATACGTGCGATATACAATATTTAATATATTTTTGTCAAGTTTTATATAAACAAGCACATATAAAAGTACTACGAATAAAAATACTGAGCATTCAAACCTAAAATTATTTTCAAATAAACCTTTTTAAGTTCTGAAATATAAATTAAATTTTAAAGTATAGTTATTTAAGAAGCTCCTTAGGAAATTGTTTTTGTGATAGAATTCGGATCTCACGGAAATCGTATGACTACACATTTTTTCTCATCATATTTTAGGTAGATAGTCAAAATATCTTAAATCGTGTTTCATTTGTTGTCATCCAGAAACAGATAAAAAATTTGATCCACAAAATATTTTATTTCTGTCGTGTGTTGCACTGGAAAGTGTAGCTGGAAAATTAATTTTGAATTTTGGTCATCAATATCAAATCAAAGTAACACGTAATTGCTGATGCAAGCAATGCTAAATTGAAATGCACAGTCTGAAATGTGCTTGGCTAATGAAAAAGCACGATTAGAATATTTTACAAATTTTGACAATATTTATTTCAATGAGCTTCCAATTAGAGTTTGGTAGCCTAGTGATGACTACTTCTGTATTTAGTTAATAGTAGCATTAGTAGATTATTCTAAAGCATTCACAGTGAATTATATCAAGTCTCTCTTTCGTACGAGAAATAAAATTTGGCGACAAATATTTCTGAAGATGTTAACGTTCATATTTCCTCCTTCTCTACGACTATGCGTTTTAAATCTATTTTATTAGATTACACAGCGCCCGTGACGGAAGTAGCAGTTACTAGGAACAACATGCCCCCAGAATATTACTGTGAAAGAAACTGTGGCTTCTACTGAGATACAAACCTTCTTTGGGGAAAATATCTTCACGTGTATGTATTCAAACATACCACATACATACGTGCATTGCACGCAGGCATACATACACATACGTACATGCGCACACATACGTAGATGCACACATACATACATACATTACCTGCTTGTACTGAATCGGTGGCCAAAGTGATATAAAGAGGGACGTGAAGACTGCACTGGAATGTTTCCAGTCAAGCTGGAAGTTCATTTACTCAGCTGCAATCGCCCGACCCTTTTCCGCTTTCCGCACAACGCAAGCTGTGAGGCTTGGTTCCCGGCCGGGTGGCATGGCGGGACGGCATGTCGAGCGGCAAGGCATGGCGGTTCGGCGTGGCGTGGCGTGGCGTGGCGTGGCGTGGCGTGGCGTGGCGTGGCGTGGAGTACGGCGCGCCGGGGCGAAGAGGGTTGGATCCGTGGAGTGGGGACGCGCGGCGGAGCGGCATGCGTGGCGGGGAAGCATGGCAGGGAGACGCGGCGTGGTGTGGCGGGGAGGCGTGACGTGACGGGGCGTGGCGTGGCGTGGCGGCGTGGCGTGGCGGGGAGGCGTGGCGGGGAGGCGTGGCGTGGCGTGGCGGGGAGGCGTGGCGTGGCGGGGAGGCGTGGCGTGGCGGGGAGGCGTGGCGTGGCGTGGCGTGGCGGGAAGGCGTGGCGGGGATGGCGTGGGGGAGGCGTGGCGGGGGGGGGGGGGGGGGGGGGGGGGGGGGGGGGGGGGGGGCGGGGCGGGGAGGCGTGGCGCGAAGGCGCGGCGAGGACGGGAGGCACAGCGTGGAGGGTTCAGCGGGGAAGCGTGGCTTGACGGCGTGTTGCCGCTGCGGGGTGAGGCGACATGGTGGGGCAGCATGGCGAGGCGGCGCGGGTTGGGGGTGGCGGGGCAGGCCGGGTCGGGACGTCGTGCAGCCTCCTTCGCACCCACCCGCGCCGCCTGCGCCGCCCGCTCCGCCCGCGGACGACCGGTTCTGGACGCGCGCCACAAATCAACGTGATTTATATTCTATTTGCATGTTGAAAGTTGCGGTGGGCCCGAATACATCTTCGGCGGCTGGCCCGCGGCGGGCAGGGTGGGACGGTGCGGGGCGGGGAGGGGCGCCCATGTGGGTGGGAACGGCGAGAGTTGGTGCCGCGTGTGACACTGTACCCATATCTTCCTGATGGGATCGATTCCGAAGCTGGCAAACCGATAATATGAAATGGATATGATATTTACGTATTGTTACGTAGCCAATATATATATATATATATATATATATATATATATATATATATATATATATATACATACATACATACATACATACATACATACACGTAGCCTTTACGTATTGCAGATTCTATCCTAATATACTATCCGTAAGATTATCCGTATTACTTGAAAGTCGCCTACAACTACGCAAACAGTATCACGCAAAATTTAATAATAAAAAATACAGTTTAATGAATTAAATTCCACATTTTGAGAAATAGAATGGAATAAGAAACAATATCTAGTATGAATACTAAAAGTGAACGTCAGTATTGTAAAAAAAATTGAACTTTGTCACCAAATAACTCAAGAACAATAATAGTTCGAAAAACGTGAATGCCTACACGGTATCTGTGCTGACGCGGCGCTCCGCCTCTGGGTGTCCGATTCCGATTCCAATCGATTCCGCGTAAACCGCTCGCACGACGACCTAGCACGTCGCGCGCTGCCACACAACTGCCTCGCAGGTGAGGTTGAAAATCCCTCCGCTCACGGCTACAATTCAGGCTCCTACAAAACATGATCCAATTTATATGAAGCATTTTTATTAACATGCACTGCTCCCCTTTTATTGTGCGTGCGCTGTATTGTATACTCTGAACTTTAACACTTTCAACCAAACACTAGTGATGCTGCAACAGCACATACATTCTCGCATTGTTGGGAACGGTATTACAATATTGGGATTTTGCCATCACTTGAAATTATCCGAACAAATTAAAACGAAACGCCCGCGACGCATATCTGCAATTATTTCGATAGTCAGGAACAGTAGCACTTTCTTACTTCTACGAAAGAAACAAGCAGTCTGGTAAATCTCAACTGTTTCAATATTTTCAGAACATGTATAATTAAGCAATAGTAATTTCACGTATAAATTAAACATCCAGAACTAAAGGACATGCAATATATTGCCTTGTGAATGCATAAATAGAACAAACCTACGGCGTCATTACGATACATCTTATGCAAAACACTTTGTATTTCTTGTATATAGTGTTCCATTTAAATTCTTTGGGAATATCTCGATAAGTGCGTATCGAATTAAGAAAAGTGGAAAATGAAAGTTGTTCGTATCGATGAGGGGCCATCGAGTAATATCAAACTCAATCCTCCCACCCTACCCTCCGAGGTGGGGATAAATAAAATCTTTAAAAGGAACTCCCATATTTTATTGCAGATTCAAATTCTCCAGGGGAAAATGCGTCATTTTTGTATTTAACGTTTTTTTCGATTCGTGATAGATAGCGCTGTAATCGACAAAAAATAAACTAAATAAAAACACGTTAAAATTAGTTTTTATCGAAAATGACACACCAAATCTAAAAATAAATATACGTGTTGCCGGATCTCGGCAGCCAGCAGAGGAAGATCACCGCCACCTCTTGCACAACATTACAGGACTGATGATGTTAGCTGTTGAGGCGTCCGTAATCACTACTCACTGTAATCAATCAAACCCACGGGAACTGACCACTCCGCCGAGGCAGTGAACGCGCGGGTCCGCGCCCGCGTCATTGGTGGCTCGATCGCCTGCTTTGCAACTGTCCAAATTTCGCACAGGTATGTCAGTACAGCACAGTATAATAATTATAAGGTCTAATATTGTGGAATATTTGAAATTAGAATTTATGAAAGAAATGTCTACCTTCACTACTGAGTGTATAATACTGATTCAAAAAAAAAAACAATGAAGTTTTATAATTTTCGAAATCTGGCAAATTTTAATGAAATAATGACCTACGCCAGTTAACTAAGCAAACGTTCCTGTATTTCAGAAAAATTGAAGAAAAAAGTTGCAGAAAGGGTCACTTTTGATAATATTTTCTTTACGTTTTTAATTACCACGATTTTACTCAAAATTACAAATAAAATTATCAAAAAATGTACACGACATTATTTAAAATTGTAAGGTTAAAGAATATATTTCATTTAGAAAGAATTCTATCTTCAAGTATATTGTTGTAGGAGGGAAGACCCAAATTTTTCTTCAGCAATTTTCAAAAATCAAAGCTTTGAGTGAAAATCGTGCCTGTACATTTATAAAAATACTTCGATCCATTTGAATAAAAAAATGTTTTTACGTGTATGATTCTTTACATTTTCCAACGAAGTTTTAATTCTTCGAATAGTAGGGGTTATGGGATTTGATTGGCACTCAGGTTCTCAAATCGGTCTCGTAGCTTCCATAAACCCTAGCTTTGTGTCATGTCTCCTTCACAATCTAACGAACTTCTCAGAAGTCTCAGTGTGATCAGAGCACCGATAATGGATCCGCGAACTCAAATGTGTTTTGGAGCTTGGAAAAAAATATTTTCGTAGTTCGTCTTCTGCATTATTGCAAAGGAAATATTTTGCCTCTCTCCCTTGCCTGCTAAACTTTTAACCACACTCTCGATTTTCATGTATCGGATTTTATTTTCTCGTATACGTACGTATATACAGAGTAATATACTAAGTATGTGGAGACCCCTGATACAGAAAGTGTTGGTATTTTTTCTTCAAAATGTCTGTCAGTCCGTCGGTGAATAACACTAGCGCCTAAACTATTCGTAGAATCTTTTCCAAAATGAATATTCCCCAGTCGATCTGGCTTCACTCAGAGAAACTAAATTGCCGTCGTTCTAATCCTCTTCACTAGAAAGAATAATCTCCACGTTCGTCAAGTTTCAAGCAAAACTTCTCAAATTCTTATTTTTCAAATAGTGCGCAGAAGTAGCCACTACAAACGCAGTGACCAGTACCGAAGTTTCACCTACCATTTTGAAAATAAAATTTAGTGTCATTCCTGATATATTTTCAAATGCAGAAACACATCTTTTCAAAAAGTATCAACCTTGCATTGGGTTTCGGCGCACTGCTCGGCAAACAGTGGGCTCATTATGTCTGGTCTCCCGTCGCTCGTGACAGAACGGGAGGCACATAAGAGGCCAACTACACATTTCGTATTGTAGTCGCAACATGTGCAAATGGGGTATCCACTACATGCGCTGGGGTGGTGGAGGGAATGGGAACTCTGAAAAAGAAACCCAGAAAATAAAAGATTTATTTTCTTTCTTTCCAACTTAAACCTGCAACTGTTGCATTGTCTCTTGCATTGTTTAAATTGTCTTTAGTGAGAAAGAAACAATTGATGTTCCATATTCAGTCTTCTAAAAAAGTCAAGATTTTTTATTAAAAAGAGGTAAAGGTTAGATTATATAAAAATTCAAATATTTTTGATACTATCAAAACTGCTGTGGTTGACAAGGCAAGGCTCTTGTGGATGACCGAACAGTGATAAACGAGTTGCATTTATTTGTGTAAATAAAACACTGAATATTGATTTATTACCACATTCCCATGGAAGTAGTGTGACAACCTATATCATGCTAGTGCCAACCTACTTATCTTAAGTTGACGAGAACGGCTATAAAAATACGGTAGTTAAACAATCACGAATAAAAACACACCATATATTGATACAATTAAAAATAAACTGGAGTTGGGTAAAAAAAGTAAAAGCTACCACCTGGTTCAAACCACCCTCTTTGTCACTCACTCGAATCTGTTTGAAATCTCATATAAATTGTAGGTATGCGTAAAGGGACCTTTCTTCTCGCAGACGACATACATGCCCCACATGACATTTGACTATTTCGTCGTAGTAGTCTTTTGAACCCGAAGGTTGCAAAGAACGAACTAGTTTTTGGTAATTTTGTATTAATCAATAAAACAATAATCCATGTACAAGAATATAAGGAACAAAGAAATAAACCAATCATTTAGGATCACTGAACGTATTAAGAATAGAAGTTCCACACGACTGCTATATAGTTTGCAATCATCACCGTTTAAATCAAAAACCACAAGTCATAACGAAATGCCATTGATCTCTTAATAAAGTTTCGACTTCCTGTACTATTTCGTCCGGTGAATTTTTGTACCTTTTTCAATAATAACTAGTGGTCCTATAGAATGGCACTACCTAGTTTCTTTGATTGATTTTTTCGTGTTTCCGGGCGCGTCAATTGCTTCAGTCATTAGTCCTGTTAGTGTAGTGCATGTTTTTTCTCGGGAGATGGCGGTGATTTTCCCCTCGCTCGATGGCGAGATCCGGCACCGACCTATCGTCGGCTAGTGGGGGTTTCCCCCTAACCAGGACTCTCCCACCAGCGGGGCACCGCCCCAGCCGGGACAAGCTCTAAGCTCCCGACCGATATGTGGTAGTGTAGTGCATGTTAGTGTAAGTGTGTGTAAGGGGAGAGGATAGGACAAGGAAGAGGAAGGACAGATAACGCGCGGTCCGTGGCCCGTTTGGTAGGGTACTGCTCCGGCATTCGCCTGGTGTTGATCGGGGAAACCACGGAAAACTACCCATCAGAGCAGCCGGCCGCTAGAATTCTCCTCCAGACAGTGACTGAATTCGACCTAGCTGAAAAGCCAGTGTCGAAAATCCTGCCACCGTGGGGAGTGAGGACCTAGGACCCCCCGGTCAGAGGCGCTGCAGTGGCATCAGTTGATGCACTGATCTACCGCTCCCGGTACCTAGTTTCTTATTCTCTTTAGTTTGAGATAGGTTTACACCCCACATTACCCCACATTACTCCCAGCTACTGTCTATTGATGTATAAAAGACCTACAAGGGCCTCTCGTGATACCTACCTCTCCTTGGGGACATACCCAGTGAAAATGTTCGCGCTCACCTAATAAGCTTATATCGGAAAATACGTTTTTGACCTAGGTATCCCGTGACCCAATCTATGTTCTTGAAGCATTGTTCCGGGTGTAGGGATCCAGTTCCTCAATTATTGCCCGATTTAAATGTAGTAACGTCTCAAGGGCAACAGCTGGAATGAGAGGGGGCACTGTCATCCACCAGAGAGCTTCCAACTTTAAGTCGTAACAAAGCTCCCCATTTGATTACAGTGTCCCCTTGTCCTTCCAGATCGTGACCTACATAGTGTAAATCGGACTATTCACAAACAACTCGCACAGAGATGCCTGACAGGCCAAAATATTATTGATCTCTTATAGAGTTAATTAATTTTGGAAAATTTATCATTACCGAGTGAGCTGTTGAAATACTTTGATACCAAAGTAACTTTGAAAACTATGGAAACGAATGTCTTCAAAGTAATTAAATTACGTATATTCAGTGCTACAAAGAACATTAAAGGTCACGTAATTGTAAAAATGGTTCCTGGTCACTAGGTCTACAGAAAGAAGGTAAATAATGTATAATATTTGAACTCTAACGATATTTGGTCTTCTTTAAAAGTCTACCTAATTAATGCCTAACCATTGCGCCAATCTTCATGAAAACTAGAAAGTTTTTTTTTACGTAAGTTAATATCGGTAATGTTACTGATTTGATGGGAATGCAGATATTAATAGCGGTTGCAACGGAAACATGCTCACAAAATGGAGAACGGACGAAGGAAGAACAATCAAGAAAAGTTTGTCATAAGTAAGCATTATATCCGAAAATATTTTTGGCTTCTGAACATAATATTAATCAAAACGTGCCTATTAAAATGGTAATACAATTGACTCAAAACGTCTTGTTAAAACAGATTCTTAGTGAATAATAAAATACATATTATAAACAATGTACTTTCCAACTTACATCATAAAAGTTCAAAATTACAATACTTTCTCTAGAACAAATGTAATTGTCAAGTTTTACACTCATTAATGTTGAACCTTACAAAACCCATTTTTCTGCTCACTTCAAGTGGGTCACATTAAGTTATTTAAGTGTGAACTAGGAACCCGCGCGTCATAGATGTCTGCCCCTGCTCTAGATGTAGGGCTGACTGATGTGGCTCAGAACATCAATTGATGTTCCGAACGATGGATTCGTGTCTCGACGGTGGCAGAGTTTTCGATATTCTAGGTAGATGTAGCTAGGTCGAAATTAGCCGCTATCTAGAGAATTCTAGTTGCCGATAGCTCTGATCTACACTATACACACATTCCTACACACACTTTCTCATGCTCTTACACACGCTGTTAAGGCTGCAAAATAGCTTGAATTTTTGGGAGAGCATCAGACGATGATTTGAGTTGACAGACGTGGAAGGAAGAGAGTCCATTAAGTTCTGGTGGTATCGACCGGAATGTGGAGCCATACTAACTCCAGTGCCGTGACCAGTTGCACTAGTTTCTCGGAAGCAAATCCATGAAGCGAACAGCCCGATCGAGATAGTCCTACAGATTATCGATTGGGTTTACTGAATCGGAGGAGTTTCGTGGCCAGGGAAGTAGTATTTGCTCATCCTGGTCATCTTCTAACCACGCGCGTAGACTGCGAATTGAATGAAGCAATACATTGTCCTGCAGGTAGATGCCGTCTTGCTGAAGAAAAGAAAAACGGTCTTGCGTGTATGGGTGGACATGGTCCCCAAGAATCTGTATGTTGATCGTTTGTGCCTTCGAGAATGATAAGATTGACCACGAAATGCCACCCAAACATTCCCCACACCATTACGCTCCCTCTTCCGGCCTGGACCTGTCCGGCGATTGACTATCTGCTCGTCTGTCTGTCTGTCTGTTCGTCTGTCTGTCTGTCTGTCTGTCTGTCTGCTCGTCTGTCTGTCTGCTCGTCTGTCTGTCTGCTCGTCTGTCTGTCTGCTCGTCTGTCTGTCTGCTCGTCTGTCTGTCTGCTCGTCTGTCTGTCTGCTCGTCTGTCTGTCTGTTTGCTCGTCTGTCTGTCTGTCTGCTCGTCTGTCTGTCTGTCTGCTCGTCTGTCTGTCTGTCTGCTCGTCTGTCTGTCTGTCTGTTCATCTGTCTGTCTGTCTACTCGTCTGTCTGTCTGTCTGCTCGTCTGTCTGTCTGCTCGTCTGTCTGTCTGTCTGCTCGTCTGTCTGTCTGTCTGCTCGTCTGTCTGTCTGTCTGCTCGTCTGTCTGTCTGTCTGTCTGCTCGTCTGTCTGTCTGTCTGTCTGCTCGTCTGTCTGTCTGTCTGTCTGTCTGCTCGCAGGTCTGTCTGTCTGTCTGTCTGTCTGTCTGCTCGCAGGTCTGTCTGTCTGTCTGTCTGCTCGCAGGTCTGTCTGTCTGTCTGTCTGCTCGCAGGTCTGTCTGTCTGTATGTCTGCTCGCAGGTCTGTCTGTCTGTATGTCTGCTCGCAGGTCTGTCTGTCTGTCTGCTCGCAGGTCTGTCTGTCTGTCTGCTCGCAGGTCTGTCTGTCTGTCTGCTCGCAGGTCTGTCTGTCTGTCTGCTCGCAGGTCTGTCTGTCTGCTCGCAGGTCTGTCTGTCTGCTCGCAGGTCTGTCTGTCTGCTCGCAGGTCTGTCTGTCTGCTCGCAGGTCTGTCTGTCTGCTCGCAGGTCTGTCTGTCTGCTCGCAGGTCTGTCTGCAGGGGGTTTGCGTTCAGACGTTTACGCCATATGCCATAATACACCATATGCCAATCCGTCCGATAAAGCAGACAAACAGTCCAGTTGTGGTATTGGCGAGCAAGTTCCTGCTGTCGTCGATGAACAGCAATCAGCATGGGTGCATGAAGCAGGGATCTGCTGCGGTGGCCCAGGCAGCAATGTTCGCTGAACGGTTGTTGAAGAAACCCTGTTGGTAGCCCCTTATTTCGTCTGGGCATTTCAGTTGCCCTAAAGCTGCATACCCGTACACATCTCCGCAGCCGTCGTTCTCTCTTGTCATCTATGACCCGGGTGCGCTCCAGATGCCTCGGCGCCTCTTTCGGATATCGCCATTTTGCCATGTACGGTATACTTTAATCACGGTGGCAGGCGAACATTTTACAAACTTAGACTTTCTGAAGTGCTTCCACCTTTGGCCAGAAAGATATTGACCATGCCCATTTGGAAGTCCGATAAATCGCTCCGTTTCTGCTTTGCAACATCTACTCCAGTTTTCTGTTCCCACTCAACACGTTTAATAGACCCTTCACTGTCAGTGCTGCCACCTGCCATCTGTGAGGGGTTCTTGCATGCTTGCATCAAACATGTCACATTAATGGCACGAATGTGGTCATATTAATGATACTGGATTGTGTATATTTAGGGGTGATTTTTTTTCATATTTTTTATTTTTTTGCTTAGAGAAAGCGAAGGACGCTTAAAAAGTGTAACAGATCTCATTTTTACTGAATTCTCAGAATTATAGGAAATTGTAAAAGTTCACTTTTTTTGGCTTCTTCCTGCAACTACTATATTGAAGATTTGTTTCTCCTTGTTCTTGAAAGTTCGATCTTTTAAAAAGGTCATGTAAAACTTTTCGAGAACACGAGTAATTTTGTCGGAAGTTTCATTAGCTCGCAGGAAGTCGTAGTCTGTAGATGTGTTTCGGATAAGCTGCTTGACGTTGTGGGAAAAGTGAAGGGCGTTTGAAGCTGCCTGAGGTTATTACTTGGCGTTGTACCGGGGTCAAATGTGTATAATAAGGTCTGTGCGTCGTGTTTTGTTCGTAGCGTATGTTAGAGGGGCGAAAATCATTTCAAGCGAGGGTGTTTTTTCTGCAGTGGTTTTGGTCACGTCTTGCAATCGGAGAGGAGAAAAGTCCTGGCTCTGGAGATGAATCGTCAGCACTCACGAGCACCAATTGCCATAGAACCAAAAGTCGTTGGCGGACACTCGCGTTAGAATTAGCGCAAACTCAACAACCAATTACCGAACTGAATATGGAAGATTCTGGAGCTAGAGAAATAAGTTTGAAGGAACAGACCACTCCTCCGCGGCAAGTATTAGAAAGAGTTGGCAATATTGGGTGAAATGCAGAGCCACAAATATATAAAGTAAACGTTCTCAGAAATTCAATGAGTATCCAAAGCGAGGCGCATTCAAAACGGAAGGAGCTGATTTTTTCCCCAGTGTAAAAAGGAAGTCGGTCGTTGAAAGGTTAGAAGTTGTCACTAACGCACGTTGCCACTAAGGTTAGAAGTTGTCACTAACGCACCAAAAAGGACAACCACTTACAGATATCATAAACTAGTGCGTTAACTTTGGCCAAGCCCATAAGGAAAACAAAACGCGCATAATGTATCCAGTGTAGTACAACGCAGGAGTCTTTGTAGCCGCAGAACTTGTAACAGCCGCGCCTTACTCAGGGCACGTGAAAAATGTAATAATTAACCGCTGTCCCGAACTATTGGCTGCGACAAGAAGCCCTCGCACGAAACGTTCTTTTGGACATTCACGGGGGGGGGGAGTTGGACTGCATCCATGACGTTATTTAGCCATGATAGCGTGGTTTACGACTTCCGGTAAAAGCTCATTGGCGTCGGATCTGAAGAAGGGTTAACAGGGCGACTGCAGCGATGGACGTGGGCTTTCGAATGATTGCAGTGACGAATGTGGGCATAGGGATGACATAAGCGATGAAGGTGGGCAACGGATTGGCTGCGGTGATGGAGGTGGATGTCGGGACGACTGCGGCAATTGAGATGGGCATCGAGAAGATGTCGACGATGGCGGTGGGAATCGGGATGACCCCGGCGATGAAGGTGGGCATCGAGATGCCTCCGGCGATGAAGATGGATGTCGACCTCAATTGCCGCAGTCATCCCGACATCCACCTGCATCGCCGGAGTCATCCCGATTCCCACCTCCATCACCGACATCTTCTCGATGCCCACCTCAATTGCCGCAGTCATCCCGACATCCATCTTGGATGGAGGTGGGCATCGAGATGCCTCCGGCGATGAAGATGGATGTCGACCTCAATTGCCGCAGTCATCCCGACATCCACCTGCATCGCCGGAGTCATCCCGATTCCCACCTCCATCACCGACATCTTCTCGATGCCCACCTCAATTGCCGCAGTCATCCCGACATCCATCTTGGATGGAGGTGGGTATCGAGATTATATCGATGATGGAGGTGGGAATCGGGATGACTGCGATCAAGGTAGGCACCGAAATAACTTCGGCGTTGTTGATGGGCTTCGGGATGACTGTGACGATAGACCACTTCGGAATGACTTCGACCTTGGAGGTGGTTTGCAAGTCGACCTGAATATTTTCATTACAAGCAGTTCGTATACATTATCGTATTTGTGAGTGAAATTGCTTCAAATTTTTCATTAAGATTCTCGAAAGTGTTGGAAAATAATGTTCATATTGCGCATTTTCATATTCTTTCAAACATGTCCTTAAGATTGTCTCCAAATTTATCAATGAAATTATACATATAAAACCTTTTGAAGTATTCTTAAAGTCATACTTAATTATTCTATTAAGAGCGATCCGGGGGAAATTGACAGGATGAGAAAAAAAATTCTCATCTTTAGGCGTCAATAGATGGCAGCAGAGAAGAGGGTGAAGCAAAACGGAAAAGATAACACACACAAAAGAGACAGGAAAATTAACCAATATGAGAAAATCTATGGGATACTGTAATACCACTACTATATATTGTTAAAACATTATAACCTTTGCTTTACGAATAGCCTACAAGAGCAATCTTTAAAAAATTCTAAATTTCTTCAATCCTGATAATAAGAGTTATTATGAGAGAGAAAGAGAGAGATAGGGAGAGAAAGGGAGAGATGGAAGGATGAGAGAGAGGGTGGGGGAGAGATGATGGGGGAAAGATGATGAGGGAGAGGGTGTGAGGGAGAGGGTGTGAGGGAGAGGGTGTGAGGGAGAGGGTGTGAGGGAGAGGGTGTGAGGGAGAGGGTGTGAGAGAGAGGGTGTGAGAGAGAATATGAGGGAGAGAGGTATAGATATATGGATGTGTCTTATTGTCACGATACTCACTTTACATGTGAACCCTTTTTTCCGATCCAACAACAACGCACAAAAGCATTATTTTAACAGCTACTTCCGCGCGGGTTTTAAACCGTAAATCGCACTCCGAGGCAGTTGTCGGGGCGGTATAACTTCCAAGTCTCGCCCGCGCGCTCGCGTCCGTCCGCTTGGCGGCGCGGGGGCGGGCGATGATGGATCGCGGGCGGCGCGGGGGCGGCGGGGGCCGGGCGGGGGCGGCGAGGGCGCTCGCACTGCCCTCTTCCCTCGCCGCCGCCGCCGCCGCGCGCGGCCGCGCCGAACTTTATTACTATAAATCTCCCGGCGCCCATTTATCACGCACGCCGGCGAGCGAGCGAGCGCGCGTACGCCGAACCGAGCCGAGCCGCACTGCGCAGGCGCGGAGCGAGACGCGGAGATTGGGCTCCGCCGCCCCGCCCCGCCCCGCCCCGCCCCGCCCGCGGCTCTGTTTAATTTTCTCCCGAAATTGCTTTTTTGTGCTTTGATTCCATCGCGCTGTTTATCTTCCCGGCCCTGCTGGCGCCGTCGCACTTGCTTCGAGACGCCGCCTCCGCGCCGCTCGGAGGCTGCTGGCCCTGCAGGTGTTGATGTCTCTGCTTTACCGTGCGGTGGCGCTCTTGATTTACGTAATAACTAGGGGGCGGATTTTGATGACCTGAAACATCGTCAAAAATGATCAATAAAATGCTCTTAAAATGTTTTAAAAATTCCTTAAAAGCAATGAAAAATGACGTAAAAAAATTACGTAAAAATGACTAGTTTAAATGAAAACTAAAAAGCTAGTTTCAATGAACAACTTAAGTTGTTGGATATGTTTCTGATGTAATCGAGGTTTCTTCTATTCGTTGAAGTGAACTCAGCTTTCAAATGTTTGGTTTGGACTGTTCTTTACCAGAAAATCTCTGTCTTTATTTATCCCGAAATCGGCCGATCCGGTGATGATAGGTATCACAGGAACTTTAGATTACATATTCACAATGGCTGACATTACAACTTCTGAGCGAAGAAATCGAATAGGCTACCTGGCATAGGGACTCAGTATAGAATTCTGTATAGAACATTTGTTGCATCTCGTAAATATTTTTTGAAGCAAGTACCATTAAAATGACATTAAAATCGATTAAATCAGCGAAGCGATGCATTAAAAATTACCGGAAAAGTTTTAAAATGTCATTAATCGAAAAATAAAATGAAAAAAAAATTACGTATAAAAATGGTCATTTCCTTTTGTCATAATATAAAATGAGTTTCTTTGCTAAACGGAATTGTTCAAAAGTGCAAAGAAAAAAAATATATTTCATTAAAATCCGACCCCAGGTAATAACCCTCTAAGCTCTTGTTTTGACTTGCAAAGAGGCCTAAATTAACCGTAGGTGCGTTTAACTGATACATTTGGGTAGTTGAAGACTCCGTGCCAACGAATTTCCAGTGTCATAGAGCTCAAATATCATGCGGATTGTGTATGCAATCTTGGAACTTTTAATTGTTATCTGTTATGATTATCCCGTTCAAAAACACCCGTGCCTGGGACTCGTTTGTTAATTTGTTTGATTTGCAGTGGGTCCTTTATAGACACTCATTGTGACTTCTGCATCAACGAGGAAATTCTGAATTGGAAGTTATAAGTACCAAGTTGCGTGTTTGCAGCGTCCTATTGTCTTCTCCGCTTCCATTGTCTTCAACTGTCAGCATGTATTGAAACACTTATTGACTATACATCCGTTCGGTTTAATTAACCAGTTATTCAGTATTATTTTATACACAGCATAAACTTCATTGTTTTAATCTGACATCATCCTCTTTAGTTTCATATTATACTACACTTTCCATTTTAATTATTTTTATT
Organism: Teleogryllus occipitalis; assembly: GCA_011170035.1. Lineage (NCBI taxonomy): Eukaryota > Metazoa > Arthropoda > Insecta > Orthoptera > Gryllidae > Teleogryllus > Teleogryllus occipitalis. The sequence goes on along the minus strand of BLKR01001674.1, from coordinate 85,391 downwards.
TCTGTTTCAACGAACTACCAACTAGATATAAATTTGAAAAATTACATTTTAAAGCTACACACACGTAATTTCAATTCGTTCTTAAAACTTTCAAGTCAAGAAGTTTATCAAACACTTGGTTTTTACAATCTGGGAATACATCTTTACAAATAAGGTCCACAGAGAACATGCCATTACAAATACGGTACAAAGTAGCGACTCGCCAGTGGTGAAATATTTGATCCGCCAAAGTAGTACTTTATCTGCACTTGAGCACAACAATGCCTCCTCTAACGAGCCTCTCTCGCGCCTAAAATGGGCTCCTCATTCGTTCTGTGGTTGTCTTTCTGCGAGAATATGATAGGAGCTCGCGTTTGTGTGCTACTGCTAACCCTTTCTTACGTCCCAGCCGTTTTTCTTCTGCAGCAGGCACCGCCCCACCTTGCCCTTAATGTCACCACGACTATTATTACGACCACGATTATTATTATTATTATTATTATTATTATTATTATTATTATTATTATTATTATTATTATTATTAATAATAATAATAATAATAATAATAATAATAATAATAATAATAATAATAATAATAATAATATTAGATTAGCGGCCATTACTGGCCACGCTGCACATTCTCTTTCGAGACCCAATCATATTATCCCGGAGAGATTAACGTATGTCATTATGAGGATCAGCTGAACCCCTTAGTGAGACAAGATTGTTAAGCCTTGAGTTATGAATTATGAGGTAATTTGATGATGAGGTGTTCGTGGCTTTTTTTAACCATCCCAGCATTCGCCTGTATGATCGAGGGAAACCACGAATTCCGCTGTCAGAATGTTAATTCGGCATTGATTCGGACCCCTACTGTTGTGATCAAGAGCCTCATCAGGTTAATCGATTTGGGTATCGATTGCTTAAGGGTGCACGTGGCCGCCATCCATGTTGGTGGTGAGGAGGTCACGCTACAGCCGGTCAACACAAATCGACCCTGCTTGGGGCTGCCGGTAGACGACTGATGATTGATATTTAGTGCTTCCGAACGCATTAACTTCTGAGGTCATTAGTCCCGTTAATATAGTGCATGTTATTCACCGGGAGGTGGCGGTGATCTTTCCCCGCTGGATGGTGAGATCCTGCGCCGATCTACCGAGGCTAGCGGGAATTTCCCCAACCAGGTATCTCCCACCAGTAGGGCACCACCCCAGCTGAGAGAAGCTCTAAGTCTCCGACCGGTCTCGCGGCATGTGCGATAATGTAGTGCGTGTTAGTGACCGGGGGAGTAGGTATGGGCTTTAGAGACGACGTGCAGGCATCCGTAGAGATCAACCCAAATTAGCTCCGCGGATCTGTCCACAAAGCCATTGGTGAATGCGAGGGGAGTTGATGTGGGATAGAAAGTTTAATTCGGAAGTACAGAGAATGTTTTAGAGAATCGACAGAGCCGCCTATCGGCTATTAATTTAAGCTAGAACTTGTTGACGACAAGTCTTTCAATGCAAAAACCTATCCAGATCCGCAAGCTCACAGGATGTAGGTCCTCGAAGAAGTGCATGAGTTGGTACGCAAGAAGATCATTAAGAAGATGATGGCGCCTTTCGCGAGTCCCCTTGAGAGAATAAGAAAGAAGGACGAAAATATTAGTACATATTTGGATGCGCGAAAATTAAAGCTGTCACTGCGCCTCGTCCCGAGTCGCCACCAAAATTAGATGATAGTATTCGTTAATTGAACGGCGCTGTGACATTTAACGGAATGAACTTCACGGCGTCGTATTGACAATTGCCTATTGAGCCTAATAGCCCAAAATTCCTTAGTTTCGCGTTCGAAGATAGAACATGTTTCTTTCAGCGACTGACTTTCGAATTAAGGAACAATGGAGCTGTGTTTATCGGTTATCTGGTCAGGTAATCCGTTGCGAGTTTAAATGTACTTTGGTGATTTACGTGAATGACATTGTGTTGTTTTCGAAGACCATTGAAGATCACCTTCGTGACCGAGAAAAGGTGTTGTATATATTCTGAACACACAACCTGAAGTTAAACACAAATAAATATAAATTTGCATAGAGTAAAAAGGAGTTCTTGGTTTCAAATCGCAGGTAGTGGGGAACAGAACATAAAGTTGGAGGAATGTATATTGTAAACGGTAGAGCAAAGATATGGAACGTGAAGCATTTTCAATTGTATGGGCAATGTAGAAACTTCCGTCGATTGTCATTGGTCATTGATTGACGGCCATCACCGATCATAAGTCTCTAGTGTCATTAATGTAAAGCCATATTAACAATGACCGATAGTTACGAGGGACACATTGGAAACAGCGAATCAATCATCACCGATCATAAGGCTCTAGTGTTTTTAATTTAAAGCTATATTAACAATGACCAATTGTTACGAGAGTCACATTGGATATAGCGAATCGATGTTAACATCGAATATTGTGAAGGATCCACAAACTTGTAAATGAACTATTTAACGCGGCGGAATTTTAAAAAACACAGAGTCAGATGGCTGAGATTAACAAGATAGAAGAGGAGGACGAATATACACGCAAAATCAAGACCCCTTGAAATGGAAGTTATTTGACGGCATATTTTGACGACGAATAGGTTGAAGAGACAAACAATTTAACATTTGAATTCCTGAAAAAAACCGGAAGAATTTTATTGACTCCACTCACAACCCTCACAATTGCTCACAACCCAAATCAGAAAATTCGCAATTCTAATGTAATCATCAAATGATCAAGCAAATAAAAAATATTTTCAATTTTTGAATTATCAGTTATCTGAAACAGCCTTTAGAACAAGTTAAGATATGCAATCATGAGCTCTTTATAACATAATTGTAATACATAAGCCCCTACTGAGGCGATGTATTGTAAAATGGGTTTTAGCTTCCTTTTAAGAATATAAGAATACTTGTTCTTTTTTGACGAGTTCAATATATGACGCATTTGTATTGTAGGTTTTTTTTTATCCAGGCTAGAGACTTTTAAATTAAAATTTACTTCCTATAAAGTGAAGACAGTGTTGTCCAATAAGTCAACCTTCACCTTGAAAGACTAATTCTATAATTAGACGAAATGGTAAACAAAACATTTGGAATTTCGTGTGCCTAGAACTAAAATCAATTCATCCTGCATTAGGAAATTGTCTTTGAATATTTGGTCCTTGAATGAAATAAATTATTATAATTGATTTTGTGTCTATTTTGATAAATTTTCATGCAAGCTCGTAAATAATGTCTAAAATATTAAACAAGAATGCCAAGGCAAGATTAAATACAACATAAGGCAATTACGTGTAACATTCGTTCTTATTATAACATGCGACGTATCATATATTAAAGGTGAATTGTGTTTCTTAGCATACTACCTCATCATAATAAAGCATAGAAGTTGACTTCCAGAACAACAAATAAACATGACAAATTACCTGGAGGAATGTTTACTAATAGCAAGTAATTTTTCACTTATCGCGCTAAATTAACGTGAATTTAGTTGCACAAAATATGTTCTTAATCAACGTCTCTGTTCTCATTTATCCGGATATTTTCACAAAGCGATTTTGATGTTATATTAGAAACTGTTTTGCCTTACCAAAAATTAATTTTAATATTTTAATTATTTTTTATGCTTGTAATAAATATTTTGTTCTTCCTTTTTTAAGAGTTCTTGGAATTCTTGAAAATATATCTCCTAACTAGTTTCAGTTATTGGTTTTTTATTTTCATTATACCAATGTTTTGTTATCAGTCCATAGAGTTTTCGTTACAGAAGATACAGATTCATCATATGAGTTGCTAACTTGATTAGACGCCACCATCAATATGATTTTGTTCTGCAATTTTGAACAGTGATTTACATCAAAAGTTCATCTAACGTCTTACGTAAACGTAAACAACTGCAATTTCGTGTCACACTCAGGCGATGCACTTACCTGACTTACCTCGTCTGATGGATCTAGGCAGTTTTCCCGGTTGCTCTGCGGTGGATGGGGGATGGAGCCATATTCAGAACCGTGAATTCAAGTCGTATCAAGCAGAATACAATGAAACACATGAAATACATTAGAACTAATGAATTTACTGGCCGTACAAAAAACGAGGGAGGGGTAGGGTTATCAAGTAACAATGGGGGATGAATTCACAAAAGATTTCATTAAGGAAAAGAATGTTACTACAACAGTAAGTACTTTCTCGCAATAATATAATACTTGAACACGCAAAAGAGTTTCCAACCTGTAAAACCTTTTAGCCCCGTTCGCGACTCAATCTCAGGTAGTTTCACAAGCATTCAACTGAGTCTGCGCCCAAAGCGTTCATTCTGTGTATACAAGCAAGTGTTACCAATTCCTCAAGTGAAAAGTTGAACATTTGTAATTTTCTAAAATTCAGAGATTATAAAATATAGGATCTGTGCCATATTTAAAAGCGCTATTGGAGCAAGAGAAATTTTTAAAATAATTTTTTAAAATGTCCTAGGGGCTTCACGTAAAATACCCTCAATTATTAAATACTCGTTTGAAATTTGACTGGTCCCGGGTTTCAACAAATGAATCGGAGAATATCGATTTGAGGAAAATTTTATACACTGTTTAGTCACAGCCCACAATTTGAACGGTTGGACGCATGAAAGGTAGTCAGTCATGTAAAACATAAATTTTAAAATCGGTGTCAGGCTCACCGAACACCTATTCCGTTAAAATCTCGTCATCGATATTTTTCAAAATTAGGCCCTTTGTATTTTTATCTACATTATCTATGTACAAAAACATATACTTCGAAAAATTTCACATGAGAAAGTAACAATATAAGGCTTTTGTATAATAAATTTTGCAACTCGAGGCCAATGAAAAAATGTGGAGAAAGCATACTCGAGTATCTTAAGTCTACCGAAGGAATCTGTTTCACAGTGAAGACAAGACAACTGCGATGTGTGTAACTTTTTGATGATGGTGATGGTATTGTAGTAGGAGTGGCACGAATGTGATGGAAGTGGAGTGATGTTGGTGAAATGATGAGGTGCCGATGGGGTTGCGTGATGGCCAGGGTGCAGTGGAAAGGGGTAATATGATGGAGGTGTAGGTGGTGCAATGATAATGGTGATGATGATGGTGGTGGGGTGGAGTTGTTGCCGCGGTGTCGAAATTAAAGAAATTCAATCTGTCTACATTTCTACGAATATCACTTCCTGTGTGCAGAGATTTTTATATCTGCATTGATTGCTTTATTGAAATTAATTTATTTCCCCTTTTCAGAGTGTGTGCCTGCAGCTTCAATCTCGAGAAAAGTGGAAACAATATAAGAAAAGTTAGATATTCATGAATGGAGTGTAGGACATCATTTATAAAAAGTCCTCTTTCTATCATGTTTAAAATATGTGTTGTGGTTTGGAAATTACTTCTTTTTCGAAACTGAAATATCGAAACATACTTCAAAATGACGTGAATATTATTATTTTGTTCCAAGCTCTTAGTTTTAGGGAAATGGTGCTTCAGTAAAATAATCCATTGATCCGACGTTTAACTGGATCTTGATTGGAATGTGTAGTTTGCGGTGTGGTTACGGTAACAGACATTGCAAAGACGTTATGGCCGTATAAAACTAGTGTTGCCAAAACAGCACGTCCTTTCTCGGCAGTACTCCCGCGCAAAATTATGCAAAAAGTACTTAAATTTTCGAAAAATTGTATGCGACCTAATTTTAAAATCTATCTTTAAGGAACAGATTCCATTAAGGGAAAAATCTCTATGTTCATAACTGTAGTTGTAGGAATGCTCCGAAAAAAATTGAATTTTTGCAATTTTCGAAAAATCAGTTTTCAATGAAAATGAAACATGCACCATTCTCTTAAACGTCCTTTACACTACCCAACAACAAAATTTAATCAAAAACGATGGAGCCATTTTTGAAATTTTGAAATTATCACAGGGACGTCATGTAAAGAACTCCCCCAAAAATTAAAATATCGCTTTCAAATTCAGGAGGACACGACATCAGTCAGATCGATTGGGGAATATCAATTTTGGAAAAAACGACTGAGCAGTTTAGCCTCTAACGCTGACAGAATGACAGTCAGATGGACAGGCGATTTGCCGTCATTCGATTTTTCGTTGTCAAGGACCCACAAAACATGGATTCTGGCTACAACACGTGATACAATTTTTATTATAAATTTAGCAGCGGGATTTATGCACTTTTTCGTTACTAGAGCCCTGTAATAAGACCTTCCTGCCGAAAATTCGCCATTTTTTCGCACAGCACTTCCTCTTTACTACGTAAGCGGTAGCGAGAAAGTAACTACTGCGGACCGCAAAGTAAACAAAACACGGAGGCAAACGAATCACCATGGCTGCCCATCGCTTATTGAGACCGATCCACAGAGTGTGCATTTCCATGAAACTGTACTAAAAAAATAACGAACGCGACTCGTAGAAAAAGCGTCTTCGGCTGACTCATTTCGCAACATTTCACGCGGACGCCGAAGACATTCACTGGCGTAAAACGCCTATTCAGTTGCGGCGGGCGCGCGCGGGGCGCCGGGCGGAGGCTGGGCGTGGAGGCGGCGGGGGCGTGGCCGGGGCGCTGGATCTGCAACAAGTCAGCGCGGCGCGCACCTCGTTAAAGCGGCACGCGCCTATTCTTAGAGGCGGACTAACAACTGCCAGACGCGCCGCCCCCGCCTGTCGATGACGCGGCGCAGCCCTCGCCGCCGCCTAATGAGCCAACGCCACGCCCCCCACCCCGCCCCCACGGCGCTCCAACGCTTTTGACGTAAAACGTCTCGAAAATCCGACCGTAGCTGCAGTGGCGGCTGAGGCAGGCGCTGGGGACACTGTCCTTCCGCGCCGGGTTAATATTAGCATGTTTTCCTCGTGCACCAGGCGAGGTGGCTCAGGGCATTAACTGATGTAATTGCTGTGCCTCTGACCGGGAGGTTCTAGGGTTCCATCGCTGGCAAGATTTTTGACAATAATTACAAAGCTAGGTCGAATTTAGTGGCTGACTGGCTGTCAATTCTATCCCCCCATTCTCAACCAGCCTCAACATGTCTGCAACGCTGATGCTACTCTGATACATTGCATATATCTACTCTTTATTGACTTTTTGTCTCATTTTTGTAATTATTGGTATTACAGTCTATCGAAGTGGACAGAAACAAGTAAATCCAAACTGAAACATTTTTATTACTAGTCTATTGTGAAGTTCATGATAATTATGAGACTTTTCAATAATTTTTTTTTTATTTCACGTCGCATTAACTTCGAGGTCATTAGCGATCACATTATTGATTTAAAGTTAGGGGTATCTGTGAGAGTAGTCAGTTCTCAAGAGGACCGCCAGGTAGCATTTCCGCGTACTCGTCTTTTTAAATTTACCCCTGCGGTGTACCCGCAATTGGGTAGGATTTAGGATAGGGACAGGGTTTAGAACACTGCACAGAGGTTGGATTAGTCCCTGTGAAGCAGTCAACCGCATTATGTCAAACCAAATTTCACATGAGATTGCCCGGGAATCGAATCCAGACCTCCTTGGTGAAAGGCGACGACTTCACTCTGAGCCACGAGTTGGCTTCATTATGAGTAATGGGCGGATTTTAATATAATTTTAATAGAATAGTCATTTTTTCCCTTTTCACTTTAGAACAATGCCGTTTAGTATAGAAATTCATTTTATGTTACGACAAAAGAAATTGACCCATTTTTACAGGGCATTGTTTTGCATTTTTTTGTCGATTTCAACGAATAAGTAATTTTTTAACTTTTTACGGGATTCATAATCCATTTTTTGCTGATTTCATCGATTTTAACGTTATTTTTAAAGGTACTTCAAATAATATTTACGAGATGCAACAAACGTTCTTCACAGAATTACTCAGTAGCCTCTTTGATTTGTTTGCTCAGAAATTGTTTTGGCAGCCGTTGTGATGTAATTCTTGTGACGTATATCAGAGCCATTGCGGCATGCGGGAGCCATTTGGGATAACTCTAAAGACAGAAATTTCCTGGTAAAGAACAATTCCAACCAAAATTTTTCAAGCGAGTTCACTCAAACGAATGGAAGAAACCTGGATTACATCAATAATGTATCCAATAGCTTGAGTTGTTTATCCGAACTGCTTTTGATAAGATTTTTTACGTAATTTTTCTTTGATATTAGTGCATTTTAAAGCAATTTAAGAGCATTTTATTAATTATTTTTTTGGCTATGTTTTGGGTCATCGAAACCGCGCCCTAATTATGAGACACTGCTTTGAGGTACAGTACCTCTGAGTGTGAGTGGGTGGGTGTATGGGTGTATGTGTGCAGGGCAAGACTTCTTCCGGTACATTATTTGAGTGGTCTCGGTGGGCTGCTGTGGAGCAGACCATTTTTACAGGTCCCTTCTCGAAAATTCTCTTACAAATTAGGAAGAAGAGAGGAATATAAATTCAGGGACTAACTACTGTCTCTGTTGAAGTTCATCTAAGTGAACCTGTTCACACACACGGCCTGTTCACACCACCTGTTCACACACACACGTGGCATGTTCCAGAGTTAAACCTCAAGATTCCTTTGTTACGTTGTAAACAAATATTCTCCGGAAAATTGTCACTAGTTAAGTGGTGATGCTGTGAAGGACCATAACTTACACTGACCATGAGGTCAAACTAGGTACTTACGATGCACACCACTCCTTGAATTGAAATGAGTGATCATTTCAGAATTAATTCTTCTTTACAATGCATAATTCGGAATTACATAAGGTATTAGTAATGTTATCTTAGATTAATATTCAATGTAAGTTCTTTTGATGAAATTTAGGTTTAGTGTTTGTACGAATCTTAAAACCAAATATTAAAACAAAACAGTTTAATGTGGCAAAACTTTTCTTTCCACCAACACAGTTCCTGAAACTTCGAACCGATGCGCGCAAACATAAAATTCTTTCTGCTTCCCAATCGGGTCCTCTATCGTCCTCGCCACCAATTCCCCCCCCCTTCTTCTTCCCCAACCCTTTCCCCATCCCCTTCCATCACTTTCCCTACCCTTTCCACATTTCTTTCCCCATCCCACCCTCATCCCCTCCCCACCCCTCCCTAGCCCCTTCCCCATCCCTTTCCCTATCCCTTTCCCCATCCCTTTCCATTTTCTCTTCTCGTTCCCAACACTATCCTCATCCCCTTCCATCACTTTCTCTACCCTTTCTCCATTCCTTCCCCCATCTCCTTTCCCATTCCTTCCCTCATCCCCTCCCACACCGCCTTCTCCATCTGTTTCCCTATCCTTTCCTCATCCCTTTTCTCATCACCTTTCCGATCATTTTCCCATCATTTTTCAGATCACTTTCCTCATCCCCTTCCCGATCACATTCCCATTCCTTTCCCGATAACTTTCCCATCCCCTTTCCCAACCTTCCCATCCCTTTCCCATTACCCTTCAATTCCTTTCCGCTTCCCCAAACTTCGCCATTCCTTCCCATCCTTCCTTCTTTCCCCATCCCTTTCCTTTCCTCCTCCCCCCGCTAAGTTGGCTTGGTCGCGTCGCGTCGCGTTGCTTCGCCCATGCGCCCCGGGGAATTAGCTCCCCCGGCCGCCGCGCGCGCCTTTCGCCTTCCGCCTCGTGTTTCCGGCGGCGCTCGCCCCCTCCCTCCACCCCCGCGCGTGATTCACTCCCCGCGACGCCGCGGCAGGGGAGGCGCTCGGATTAGCCCCCTCCCCGCGGCGGCCGCGCGCCAGATTTATGCCGGCAGGCAGCGCACTTAAAGTGATTCATTCCAGCGAACCATTTTCATAAAGACCTGACATAGAGCAAAATGAATGAAATGATGTGTTCTATTCTTACTCATTGAATATATCATGGATTTGAAAGGGAAAAACTGCTTATTATTTTTTATTTTATTTATTTATCTATTTGAACTTCAAAAGTTACGAAACCCTACAGAGGTTAACATAGTTACCTCTGTGTAGGTCTGGTAAATTCCTTCAAACTTAAAACTTCCCACAATAGCGCCACAATCCCACAATAGCTGTAAATTATAAACTTACAAGAACTATACATGTGTGGTTATAGTTTAATTATTGAAATGATTAATAAAATACTATTCAAATTCCGACTGTTTATTTCTATTAATATTTACATTGGCTAAGGTTATAAGTTCATTTGAAAAATTTAAAACTAATAATTGCTTTTGCATAACTATTGTGACCTCCTACAACTTTACACCTACAAGGTAATAAAATAATCTTGTTTCTAGTCATCTTCTTTATCTTTCAGTTTTTTGTTTCGAAAACGGACAGATTTGATTGGAAAAAGTTGGCGAAAATTAAAGGGATTTTTTTAATATAAATTGATTTTTATTCACAATTTTCAAGAATTTACTTTGGGATTTTTGTAAGACGTTACTTCAAAGGAATGAACACCATCACAATGTATAATTTACTAACTGTTATGCTATGGAATAACACGTAGTAAATCATTCTGAGTGAGACAGCTTAAACTTCAAGATACGTGAAAATGCGAATATTAGATATTTTGTTTCATTCGCAATATAATCAATGTGATATTCCTATCTCATTCTTTAATCAAATTCGACTTCTAGATACTATATACTTTGTTTCATTCTATTTAGCACATAACCATTTATAATTATGTCAAAGATTCTAGGAACATTCTAGGAACCTTGTTACAGAAGATCCCAAAAGTTATGTAGATTTTTTTATTTATATTTAGCGATAAGCGCTAGCCATTTGTATTTTACATGACAATAACTATTCTTTTTTTTATTATTCAAAACGAAAGACCAACATTTATCATTAATATATTACTGCGGTATTATCAGCATTAAATAATATTACATATTCCGGCTAAATGCTAAATTGGTCATTAAAATGTAGGACAAAAAACAGTCACCTAACAAAAGTGCTGTATTTTAATTTTGCAGAAATCACTATTACACCCATTCACTCTAACTCGTAACCTCTTGCAAATTGTTAGCAATGAGTTTATGTGGACTGCATCTAACACCGTAATTAAACAATATATCCAAAAGTATCTTGCTAGTGCTTTGCAGTATCGAGTCTCAGCCAAAACCAAAAAAAGGCGGAATTATATACTGTAATCTATTCTTTTCAATAGTCCCCCCGCCATTTTTAAAACAATTTCCCCAAAAGGGCTCAAAAATTTGTTCTTTAAATTTTTTCTTGTGTATATCAGCAGATGGTAAAAATATTGTGCTAGCTATTTTTTTGAAAAATATTGTAGATTTGTGTCTGTAATTTATGCATTAAAAAATATATTCTCAAAAACTGCTCCCAATTTTTTTAAATTTTCTCCTCGTGTGTGACAACGGACTCTAAAAACTATGATGGCTAGTTCCATTTTGAGCAAACTATTCGTATTCTCGAAAATTTAAAAAATTTGGTGTTGGAAATATTAGGTTGAGACAACTGCATTTATAAGCGTCGGCTCGAGTTGCAACCTCAAGGCGTCTCTGTAGCGTAGCTGAATCGGCGATTCTTGGACTGAATAGTGGCTGACGGCGAGTTATCTATCTTGAAGGACTTGAGATCGAATCGAAAATATATTTTGCTGATTTAAAAACACTTTTGCATTTTTATGTGGTAGTATAATATAGCGGAGCAGTTAGAAATATTACGAGTAAGTATGTGCTGTTGAAGCACCACTAGTTTTCTTTTTATTTTGTTGTTCTATGTATCAAGAAAATATAAGAATGTTAATGCTGGACCCATTTTCGATGAACTCATTATATTCGAAAATTGCAAAGAAATTACATAGCAAAAATACAATATTGAAGATAGAAATTTTTAGTATTTTATGAAATCTATTCTCAAAAATTCTATTTCAAAATATCGTACATTGTTTTGAAAGAACTTGTGTTTTTCGCACAAATACTCTTTGAAATTAATGCAATTATTAAAAAACATTGTCTCCTAAACGGCTCCTAATGTTTTCTTAAAATTTCCCTGGACGTACGCCTCATTTCTTTGATCTATATCCACACCTATTAGATTTTAATTTTTGATTCTTTCTGTTGCATATTTCACATCAAATATTTCTGTTAGCCCACTATTTTGTTTACCATGTTGTTTTTCGTCTAATATTTTTTGATTCATAATTTCGTAATTTTTCCCAGAACAGTTTTGGAAGTTTTAGTCAAAATATCAGAAGTGTTGGAAGGTGCACATTTTACGAATAATGTTTCATTTGTATTTTTCTTTATTTGTTGAGAATTATCACTAACTTAGACAAATTTGTTTGACTAGTAATATTTTCCACAATGTCACCATTTGTTTATTACATTTACGAATACTATGTTGATAACGCAAAGATATGTAATGCTGCGGCGGGAATGGCGATTTTTCAGAAGTAAAAGAATTGCAGGTCCCTGACACCGAAAAAGTCAACAATTATTGTACCTGCAGGAAATGAAAATACATATTTAGTGTATCTTTGATGTCAAAAAATTGGTTTACAGCAAAAGTCCGACCGTTCGTCTGTCTTACCGCCTCTAAACAACACTAGCGGATAAACCAGAATTTTCATCGACAGTTTTATAATCCCTGATCGATGTGGCTGATGACACGGTCCCTTGAATTTGAATCGGTTAGTTTGGTTTCGTGGTAGCCTACTTTATACAATGCAGCAAAAGACATTTTCAAAATTTTCTTCAAATTTGCTCTAAATTTATTTTTCTTTTTGTCAAAGAGAGCAAAGTACACTTACAAATGACATTCGTTCGAATATTTCGACGTCTTTCTTCAACAATATTCAAGATAGAGATGAATTCACTTAATGAAATCTATTATTCAAAGTTATATCTTTAAATAATGTCGTGTAGATTTTTTTCAAATTATGAGTATTTTTCGTGTAATTTTGTGTGAAATAAAGTCAATCAATTGTAAAAGTAACATTGTCTCAAAAAAGGGTCCAAACTTTTTCTTGAAACTTTTTGAATGGATAGATAAAAATGCATTGAATATCGTGACATAAATATATTTATGATGTAATCATCATTAATGTTCCAAAATTATAGAAATGTTCGTCTAAATTGCATTATATTACGAAACCGTTACAAATAATCGATAAAATACGTGCCGTTGTAGGAATGTCATTTTATTTTGATTTGATTAATATTACTGGTGTATCAGTTTCACGAAAATTGGTTGTTTCTATACGAGAATTGATTCTCATTACTTCTACATGTGTTGGTTGTTTAATTTGTTTAACATTTTCCAGCTGCTTTTTAAAAAAAACGGTTTCTTCTCGTAATACATTACGTTTTCCATTTCAATAATCAATTTTTAAGTAAATTATTATCAAGAGCTTTGTTTTTTGTTATCAAGAAAATTGTTTTTATATTGTGAAGAAGAAGGAAATAATTTACGGTGTCTCTAAGAAATAAAATGTTTTATTTTATTTTAATATACGTATTTCATGGCATTCAGTATTTCTTAGGTTTAAGATGAAAAAAGCCTTCACATTGATGGTAAATCCATTTCATTTTTCACTCCCCAATGTATCTTCATTGTCAATTTTGGATAAAGTCACTGTATAGTTTATTTTAATTTTATAATAACTTGCACAATGCCGGAGGCTAGTGAGAAGGAGAATGAATAAACAAAACGAAGGTGTGTTTTGTCATTCTGGACGCATACCAGCAACTGAGAAAGAGGAAATTTTTCGAGGACGGGCGTGTCGTGAGGTGCTTTTGGAGAACGTACCGCTTGCAGCGAGCGGCATACTCGGGGACTTGACGACATTCCTGCGGGCGGCGGACAGCTCCTGGGCCGCGCGCCACCGGACAACTCCAGTTCCTTCCCCACACGTCAGGCGCCGCCAGTTGTTACCTTAAGGTAGAGCGAGCAACGGCTGCCGTGGACGCGACCACCTGCCGACTTGGGGACAGGCGCGCCCCTCCCTCCTTTCCGCTGGCGGCGCACGCCTCGCTCTTCTACCACGCGTCGCCCAGGGAGAAGGGGTTGATGAAGCCGGAAATATTTGTGTGTGTGTGTGTCTGTGTGTGTTTGTGTGTGTCTGTTTGTGTATGTGTGTGTTTGTGTGTGTGTGTGTGGGTCCATGTGTTTGTGTGTGTGTGTGTGTGTGGGTCCGTGTGTTTGTGTGTGTGGGTCCGTGTGTTTGTGTGTGTGGGTCCGTGTGTTTGTGTGTGTGTGTGGGTCCGTGTGTTTGTGTGTGTGTGTGTGTGTGGGTCCGTGTGTTTGTGTGTGTGGGTCCGTGTGTTTGTGTGTGTGGGTCCATGTGTTTGTGTGTGTGTGTGTGTGGGTCCGTGTGTTTGTGTGTGTGGGTCGTGTGTTTGTGTGTGTGTGTGTGTGTGTGTGGGTCCGTGTGTTTGTGTGTGTGTGTGTGGGTCCGTGTGTTTGTGTGTGTGTGTCCGTGTGTTTGTGTGTGTGGGGGGGTCCGTGTGTTTGTGTGTGTGTGTGTGTGTGTGTGTGTGTGTGTGTGTGTGTGTGGGTCCGTGTGTTTGTGTGTGTGTGTGTGGGTCCGTGTGTTTGTGTGTGTGTGTGTGGGTCCGTGTGTTTGTGTGTGTGTGTGTGGGTCCGTGTGTTTGTGTGTCTGTGTTAGTGGGTCCGTGTGATTGTGGGTCCGTGTGATTGTGTGTGTCTGTGTTTGTGTGTTTGTGTGTCCGTGTGTTTGTGTGTCCGTGTGTTTGTGTGTCTGTGTTTGTGTGTCTGTGTTGTGTGTCCATGTTTGTGTCTGTGTTTGTGTGTCTGTGTTTGTGTGTCTGTGTTTGTGTGTCTGTGTGTTTGTGTGTCCGTGTGTTTGTGTGTCCGTGTGTTTGTGTGTCCGTGTGTTTGTGTGTCCGTGTGTTTGTGTGTCAGTGTTTGTGTGTCCGTGTGTTTGTGTGTGTGTTTTTGTGTGCTTCTCAATATCGTATTGTTCATGAGCTGGCTACTTCATTTAAAATGGCAGCTTCTGGGAGCGGAACAGTAAGTTCTGGAAATCTATTTTCGTTCCTGCACATCAGACTAAATAAATATGGTCAACATCTTTCGTCAGAACTATGGTACCGTACTAAGGTGAAGGGTATTGTGGGCATGTATATCCAGGTACAGTGTCGAGATAGACCGCGCGATATCGACAAGCCTAGCGCAGAAGGTGCTCTTCACTGGAAAAGTCCTCAGAGGAGATAAGAGGCCGTGAGAGGACCTGGCCAGGTTTAGAGCCCGATTTAGACGCCGATAAATAGTAGGAAAGCCCGTAAAGCTAGCCCCGATTCATGAGAACAGGAAATTAATTATACGAAAGTCTGTTCCATTATGTAGCATCAATAGTTTCACATTTTCTAAATATTTCAGACCCCCAAATATAGAATGAAAATTCGACTTTAGGTGTATTACAGAATAGTATAACCTGGTTAAATATGCGAATTTTCATCGTGAATTTTGGAATTGTTTTTGAGAATATATCGTTTTGATCGTTTCTGAAAATGGGCAAATTTGAACACAGTTTTACAGAAAAGTTTGTATATTCCAGAAACTTCACTTGAAGTGCACAGGTGCGCTTATGCTACTAATGGAGTAATGCACAAAGAAGTCACAATGTAAATATTACAGTCGCGAGAGACGTATCTAGATAATTAAATTTGTGTAATTTTTCAAAAATACATAAAAATGGCGTTTATGTATTATACACCTTTTCATCGCTATCCATACACAAATTTTAAAAGAAAATTTTCGAGTGTTTTTTCATATTTTAATGTATTTTAATATTGCTCAAATTTCCCTCAAACCAGTAACCATTATTGATGGAAGAAAAATTGCGAGACAAATCTTTATATTTTCAAAAAAAGTACATGGAAATTTGTAAGGAAGAACTTGTGAAGAACAAATTTCATTTTGAAAAATCTCAATCTTGAATACTGTAGTTGCAGGAAAGCACTGAAAACATTTCAAACGTTTGCAATTTTTGAAAACTCAGGGTTAACTTTGAAATTCAAACTTGCGTCACCTTTATGACACTCTGATCTTACTGGAAATTTAAAGAAACATTTTTAAAATGCCTCAGAGACTTCATGTAAAGTACTCCAAAAATTTAAATCTACTAGTGAGAACCCGTCAAAATATGACGGTGTGATCTAAGATAAATGTAAAATACTGTGCCCACACTAATGTTCACAATATGTTGCATTGTTTGAATCTTCAGGGTATAATAAAGATATTCTGTGGTGTGGAGTTCACAAAATGTTGAACACGTATGGCCCATGACCAGGTGGCAATGCAATATCGGCACCAAATTACACAAAAGAAAGACCACTATTATACTGACGGATATTATTTCTTAAGTTTTTTGATGTGTCATAATCTTCTATAAACAACTGTTTGATTTCTTCTGGCATATTGCTCGAAGGTAAACTTATTTTCCTATGTAAGCAACACACAGTAAACTCGTTTACAGAATTTCTCTGACATGGGAAGTACAAAGTAGAACAAAACTGACATTTCATAGACAATAACCCAACAGAAAACGAAATGACCTCACTATCACGACACATACGCCGACTTTCTCTTTCCCTGCTCCCAGTCAATGTAGTGCGTTTGAGTCTTTTGGGGCGCGTGGGCAACGATTCGGAATTCGACATAACCTGTAAACAACTTCACTACAACCGCACAAAACCCACTGTCCGAATGTTCTCTACAAAATACACTGCAAAAGCAAATATGTATATGCAAACTGTCATCTTCACAATGCAATTATTACACTGAAACAAAACCTTGACGAATTGTGAACAAATCTCAAGAATCAAAACAAAAGCATCAAGCAGCGCCACCATGAAGCGGCGGGGATGCACATCTATAGACTCATATATATATATCAATTTTCAAACAGCCACCCTTTGGAAGAAAATAATTGACTATTGATAAGCGTACTATTAAAGAATGATTTAATTAATTAATTTACACCGTAAATGTTGGTGAATCAACACAAACAATATCTGATAACACATCTAGGGATCACATTCTTTCGTTTAAAGGAAAAAATACTACAATCGGTTCAGTAGAAGCTCTAAACGAAACCACGGCAGAATACCTTATTTTTTTAAATATATAGATTATTTTGTTGTTGTTGTTGTTGTTGTTTTCAAAATCACACAAATCTAATTTTACTTTCTGGTAACAGAAAAAGAATACTCTTGTTCCTCTGTGTAGTAAAGACGGTGTGTAGTCAGAAGCCATGTTTTATGGGTAGACTCACAAATCGACTGCACAGCGTCTGTCTGTGAGCAAAGCTACCGCCTAAACCCTTTGGGCTGTCTTCTTCAAAACTGATATTCCCCGATCTATCTGAACGAACTGACGTTCTACGAGTTTGAAACGGATGTTTTTTTAAAATTTTTTGGGGGTACTTTACATGACGCTTCAACATACTCAAACTTGTATCAAAAATGGCTCCAAATTTTTGAATTAAACTTTTTCCTCGAATAGCGTAAACGATTCACATTTTCATTCGAATTCCTATTTTTTTTTTTAATTGTAAAAGTTCAAATTTTTCAGTGTCTTTCTACGACGACATTATTGAAAATATAAATTTTTTCTTCATGAAACCTTTGTTCAAAGACAGATCTTGAAATACGGTCATATTCAATTTTTTGATAATATGAGTCTTTTGCATAATTTCACATTAAATCAATTATTTTCTTAAAAATGGTTCCAATTTTTTAAAATTATTTTTTATCAAAGGACGGCATAGAGATCGGTCCTGTGTGCACTTTCGGTGAACTTTCTATTTTGCAAAGCATTTGCAAAAAATGTAACATTTCAAAGAACAATGTTCAAGATCAAAATTTTTTTCATTATGAAATTTGTTCTAGAAAACAATCTATTAAAAACTTAGGGTGTAGATTTTTGAAAAATACTAGTATTTTGGGGGAATTTTTACCTAAAATTAATGCAATTTATATGAGAAAAACATTTTCTCAGAAACCGCTCCAAATTTTCAATCTTTTTTCTCGTATTTACCAAGAAACGGTAAAGAAAATGGATCTGGTTTCATTTTCCGCGAACTCTTCAGAATTTCAAAAGCTGCAAATGTAAACCATTGATGATATTTTTTTGGTTAAATCAAATGTTCTAAAAATTCAATTCTTAAAAAAGGGTTACGTCAGTTTTTTTAATGTGAATAGTTTAGCATAACTTTATAAGTTTTTGAATTTCCAAATTCAAATTCCTCGCATTTACTTTGCTGAAATATTTCATCAATACAACAATGGAAAAGGTGGGACATATGTTTGTAATTATCGGAACAACTTCTCATTTTTGCGTGGTGTTTCTGGTTGTAGGGAACGAATGTTTTGAATTGTGGAATGTGTCGATGTATTATCTTTAAATAAATTAAATGTACGCTCCTAATACGCTGAATTGCGTAATCGGTTTGAGTAGTGTTAACTGAGGTGTATTATTAAGAATAGAAATTTTGTAACCATTATTGATGCATGAAAGTAGGTGCTGTTTTAGCACCACTAGCGTGTAATACAGCTGACGACATTATGGTCTTTTTTAAACATTATTTTATTTGTGAGTACAAGTGCTTCAAATGATTTCTAATGAAGTTTATCAGAATCGCAAATTTTGTTGTGAAAATTAACTCAATTTTAACTTTATCAGTAAAGCTCAAACAATATTTTCTTAAAAACGGCTCGAAATATTTGAAAGAAAATTTGCATTCATGTAGGGTTTTTCTTCTATAATATTCGTAATGTCATATTTCAATTTTAGCATTAGGGAATCAAAAAATTAAGATAATGTATAAAAACAAGTATTTTAGGCACCAAAAGACGATAGCAGGGAAGAGGGTAGGGCAATACCGAAAAGATAGCCTAGATTAAAGAGTTAAACAAAATAGCTAGAACGAGAAAGTCTACGCCATTGTAGAGCACCACTAATTAATTTTTGAAATGAGTGTTTGGTTCGGTGTGCATGCCGATTCACGCAATTGGTTTGGTGATTATCCTAACTCCTCGCCAAACCTAATTACCGGAGCTCGAATTCCAGCATGGGCAAATATTTTAGCGAAATGAAAACACTTTTGCGAGTTTCACAAGTACTATAACGTTACGCAAACGCTACTAATAATGCGAGAAAGTACAGCAGCCCTAGTTGTTTTTTTCCGCAGCCTAGTCTCGAAGAGCGAGACGGTGGCGAGTTCCGAAGGAGATCTCGTTAGCGGCGCGGCGATAGCCCGTCCCAACCCACATTTCAAGTGCGCGCAGGTCAAGGTGCGAATAATGGGGCGGGTAAATCAGCGGCGAGTGCGGCGAGGCGACGCTGCTGACATCTGTCCTCGCGCGCCGACATCGCCGTGCCGCGCCGCGCTTGACAGCCGCTTTTTGCGGCCCCGCCCCCGCCGCCGCCGCCGCCCCCACTGCCCGTGCCCCGCTTCCGACTTTCCAAGTACATCAAGAGCAAGTGCCCGTTAAAGGGTTTACAGGGAGATCAGGGGAGAATTTCACTCCTCCAGCCAGATGTTTCAACAAGAATGGAACTTCTTTATAATATATGATTCATTTTCAAAAACACCGCCGCCGCCCCCACTGCCGGTGTCCCGCTTCCGACTTTCCAAATTCATCAAGAGCAAGTGCCCGTTAAAGGGTTTACAGGGAGATCAGGGGAGAATTTCACTCCTCCAGCCCGATGTTTCAACAAGAATGGAACCTCTTTACAATATCTGATACATGTTCAAAAATAGTTTGATGATTAAGATACATGCCTTGCGAATTAAATACAGGCTGAGGTATCGAAGGGTATAAACTGATGTCATTGCATTGCTTCCGGTTGAAAGGTCCTAGAGTTCGTGTTCCAACGGAAGCACGAATTTCGAGACTTGTTAGATAGGTCGAATTCAGCACCTGCCTGGAAGAGAATTCTAGTGGCCGGCTGCTCGGATCGGTAGTTTTTCGTGGTTTCTCCGATCAACACCAGGCGAATGCCGGAGCCGTACACAAACAAACGGGCCACAGATCGCGCGCAACCTTTCCTTCACTTGCATACCCTATCCTCATCACTAGCGTATACACACACACACACACACGCACACACGTACATGCACCACACACGTGAGGGGAGATGTAGTGAGAAGCTGGGAGCTTGCCCTGCTAAGACGGTTTCCTGCTAGTGAGATACCTGGGTGAGGGAAAGCCTCGCAAACCGGCATGTGGGATTGCGCCGCATACACCTTCTTAAGAGTGTATAACATCGCCACCATCCTTGATAAAACATGCACTACATTTACGGGACTAACAATAGTAGTTGAAAACTGTGTGTGACGTGCTACAGGGAGAATTGAATTCTGGGCACGTTTTCAAAATTCTGTGATCCCTTCCCTAAGCCATATGTTACTTGAATTTTGAATAGAGAAAAAGAATGAGCGTTTTTTGGAAGGATTGTTAACAGAAGTATTCGCTTTGATGTAATATGATCCATTTTCAAGGGTAAATCAGCAATAAATTTGGGTTCTTATTCCTCATCATATCCTTCGTTAAGAAATAATACTTCCAGCCGCAACAACATGGTAAACGATAATTTGAGTAACTATATTTCCTACTGAATTCTAGAAGTCGTGCACAGATAATGAAGTTACATTTGTGTCCAGAAACAAAACAAGGGGCCATCTCAGCATTTGCTCAAAGTATCAGGGAAACTGGACGGAAAACCTGATCGAGATGGGGGTCATTGACCCCGAGACTGCGGTACATGTAAGATGGACAGACATGCGATACATGTTAGATGGATAGACATGCAGTTACTGTAAGATTGACAGAAAAGGAATATTGATCAAGTTGAAAATCAAGTTTTTTTTGTTGGTTTCAGTGTATCTAGGAATTGTTAGTCGCAAGGAAAAAAGTTTAAAGAAATTGGGAACCGTTTTTGTGAAAATAATTCTTAAAAATTTGTTAGGTCTTGTCTTAACATACTAGTTGCTGTTAATAAAAATGTTTTCGGTAAAACCATTAAAATAACTTAAACATCAATATACAATTTAAATAACCAAGCACACTTGAATAAGATGCAAAATAGAATCTGTCGCAAAGATTTTACTAACTTTTTACTAACATAAATTGTTTAGGTGAGTTTATAATTTATTCAGCTGCATGTTTCAATACATTATCAAATGTGCTCTTCGTTTTTTATAATTTTAAATAATGTGTGTCCTACCGCTCTTAAATATATCAGCGCATTTTCTACCTGGAACATTTCTCATTTTCTAAGATTGCATACCGTCTCAAGGCAAGTGCCATACATTCTTGACCAAGACAAATGCCTATTCCAATCCTATGAAATCGTCCTCGCAAGCAAATTAACTTCAAAGTGTAATACTATGGGCAAGGCTGACCCATGGAATATGTCATTGATTACCATCAGATCTGTTTCCCGTACGAGGACATCGGTTTGGGTCCCGAAGTCGAGGACAGATTGGTTTGGCGCTAAGGCGGCCGTCAAAAAGTTCCCCCAGAAGGAAAGAAGGAATCCGTAAACTTCATGGTAAAGCTCCAGTACAACCTGAGTAAAGCTTTGTTATTTCCAAGAGTAATTTATTAAAATCATGTTTTTTATATTAAGAATTAAATCCTAGCCAGAGGAGGGACTCGTAGATTTTTTTTCTGTTCGAAGTTATCTGAAAATGCATTTGGTAGCAGGAAGGTATCATTACAATTCTGTCACTTCCAGCTCACCTGACAAACATCTGAACAAAAAGCTAATTAGAGTTATTCCCTTATTCCAGAAAATTGATATTTCTTCTCCGAAA
Organism: Teleogryllus occipitalis; assembly: GCA_011170035.1. Taxonomy (NCBI): domain Eukaryota; kingdom Metazoa; phylum Arthropoda; class Insecta; order Orthoptera; family Gryllidae; genus Teleogryllus; species Teleogryllus occipitalis. Next base: position 63,640 of record BLKR01001674.1, on the reverse strand, counting down.
CAGAAAAACGGTTACGAGAACATTCATTACTTTTTTAAATTTAGTTTTCTTTTGCACAATAATAATGAACCACGTATGTTGGATTATGTCTACTTCATTTATCATTACCTTGACCGGAAATCTTGGATGAAATAGGTCACAAGGAGTATCTTTTTTCCTTCATAGAAATTCAGCACAGCGTGGAGTGCAAGAACGTACCGAAGACCAGCAGAATACCAGACTCGGAAACGCACCAAGTAAGGCAATTAGCGGTTCCTACACCCAAAGAAAGTCGACACACTGTTCGTCTTGTCCAGCCTAATGATTTGCTTATACGGTCGTTGCTGTCAGTCGCATCTAGCGCAAAGGAGAAAAGCTATGGCGGAGAAGCACGCGGTGCGGTGCCACCCCAGCCCACGTCCTCATTTGCCACATTGCGCCGGGTCGCGCTCTGCGCAGTCGCCGACGGTGCGGCAATGGAAGGGGCGGGGCAGCCATCGGCATCGCGTTCTTCCCCGTCCGGTTGATTGATTGATTGTTAGTGATTCCGGGAGCGTCAAATCCTGAGGTAATTGGTCCCGTAAGTGTAGTGCGTGTTTTCATCTGGAGGTGGCTGTGATCTTCCCTCAGTGGTTGGCGAGATCTGGCGCCGACCTACCGTCGACTAACCGGGCTTTCCCCAACCAGGTATTCTCCCACCAGCGAGGCACCGCCTCAAGTTCTAAGTCCCCGACTGGTCTCTTGGCATGTGTGGTAGTGTAGTGCATGTTAGTGTGTGTGTGTATGTAAGGGGTGAGGATAGGACAAGGAAGAGGAAGGAAAGATCACGCGCGGTCCGTGGCCCGTTTGGTAGGGTTCTGTTCCGGCGTTCACCTGGTGTTGATTGGAGAAACCACGGAAAACTACCGAGCTGGCCGATAGTATTCTCCTCCAGACAGTGACTGAATTCGACCTAGCTGAAAAGCTAGTGTCGAAAATCCTGTCACTGTCGAGACTCGAACCTAGGACCTCCCGCTTAGAGGCGCTGCAGTGACATCAGTTGATGCACTGAGCTACCGCTCCCGGTTTTGATAGTAAATAATTGCCCGGATAATACGAGGAAAATCCGCCAGAATGCATACACTACAAAAAATACAATATAATAACAAATATATTTATTATTTAACAAAAATCTATGATGCCCCTGCCTCATCCCCCCAACAACTATCATCTGAATCCGCCCCTGATATCCTCCATCTTTAATGGTGACTCAAGATAAGTCCAACCACAGCATTTGGTGGCGCTCTAAACCTTCAATATAAACTAACGTAGACGTATAATAATTGAGAATGAAACGAGATTCCGCATTGTAAAGGTTTTGACTATTCGGATGCCACTACGACCTCTCTCCTCCTCTTTCTTCCTCTCTTCCCTCTCCTCCTCTCTCCTCCTCTCTCCTCCTCTCTCCTCCTCTTTCTCCTCCTCTCCCTCCTCTCCTCTCTCCTCCCTCTCTCCTCCTCTCTCCTCCTCCCTCCTCCTCTCTCCTCCTCTCTCCTCCTCTCTCCTCCTCTCTCCTCCTCTCTCCTCCTCTCTGCGGTCTCATCACACTCTCATCTCTCTTATCTTTCCTCTTTCCTCTCTCATCTCTTCTCATTCTCTCCAAGTCTTCCGCTCCCCACCCTCGAGAGCCCAACAAAACAAAACCTCCCTCCACAACTGTTCTGCTCAGCTCAGCTGCTCGAACGTAAACATTACGGGGGAGGAGTGCAATAACGAAGGATTCCTTTCTTCATCTCTGCTTGAAGGTTCTTCCTTTGAATTAATTGTTTAACAGATGGATGAAAATTAGTAATATTATGACCAATTTATTATGATAATGTAATGAACTATTAGCGGACAACAATAGCGTTTTACAGCTAACTCTGGCGAAATTCCGAATGATAGCTTTCTTAAATTCTGTTTCACGGCAAAAAAAATTGTATTAAGGGAAACAGCTTTGATTCATAATAAACTTTGCATAAAAACTGCCTACTCGTAACGAATTTTTGAGAGGGATGTCTGAAATCTTCACCAGTCCAGAAGCTTTAATCTCCACCATTTCTCTAATAATTATTTTTGTTTCATTCATTATTCAATTCATTACTCGCTCAGCATATGTGGGCTGAGTTTTCATTAATTTTATGTTATTTTACATAGTGTTGAATTCGTCAAAAACATGTATTCACGAAAGTAAATAATTTACGTAGTCGAGCAAAAAATAATTTGGACGTTAATTATTTTTTGTTTGTTTGCTTCAAAACAACAATAACTGATTAATTAAAAGAAAATATATTATTGAAATCCTGTATAAAATGATTTCAATTAATCGATATAGTTTTAGTAGAATAGTTTTCGATTAATCATTCACAACACTGTATCGGAAAGCACCCGCAGCCGGGTACGTGAAATTTATCGCCCATGCTTTAGAGGCTATACGAGAATATTGATATAGAAATTAGTCAACAAATACACTTACATTATTTATTCACACATAAAAAACTTTACATTCTAGACTTTTGTTACAGATAGTGAGAATCAGAGATTGTGTACAACGATTGTCATTTCCTTATCACAGTAACTTACTTTGCAAGCTTCTCTTGTTACTAAGATGTTTGTTTGTAGGTTTGCTCCAAGAGCACGTACAATGCTGTGGGCACACGCTGTTTGAGTCAAGGTGCCCCCAAAGAACCAAATGAAAGGAGTTCCACATCAGAGGGGACGATAGAGTATTTTTATTCTTTTCATTATCTAACCCAGTGTTTTTGCGTCAATTTTGGATCCTAAGTATGGAATGCTGAAAAGATAAACAAGTTTAATATGGAAAAGCGGTGAGAAAGCAAAAGGAGATAAGTATAATACATTTAATCTAAGATCCTTGTTATCACCCGCCACCATGATCTTAAGATTCTCTGAGTCAGCGCACACTCTAGCCACTTCGGCCCTTTAGGTCAGCAAAAATAAGCTACATAAATTAATAAACAATAAATTTCTCCCCGTTTTGTGAATAACTTCTGACGTTTGCTGGACAAGGTTGAAAGGTTTTCGTAGCTCGTTAGCCTGACGCTGAGCGGTGTGAAGGGAGAGTTTCAAAATGAGGAGGACGTGTTCCCTCACAGGAAAAGGATCTGTGAAGTGAAACAAATTAATGAAAAGCAAATGAGTGTTCTTCTTCGGCGCAGGAAACTTGCGAGGGAAGGAAAAACAGAGGGGAAGAGATGGAGATATTCAGCTGACGGAGAAGTCTGAATTACCAGCTCCGGTAAATTCGATTGCGATGGGCGTGCACCTTACATTGTTAACCTGCGTATTTAGGGAGAGCTGCGTTAACATACTGAAAACTACAATATAGGATTAACTATACATAGATGGATTCTTTAATCTCGAAAGAATTTACATGCACTTTCTTTCTTTCTTTCTTTTTAATTCTTTTTCTTTCCTTTTCTTTCTTTTTCTTTCCTTTTCTTTCTTTTTCTTTCCTTTTCTTTCTTTCCTTTTTATTCTTTCCTTTTCATTCTTTCCTTTTCATTCATTCTTTCTGTACAAAAATAGAAACATAAAGGAAAGCAAAGGCAAGTCATGAGCAATTATTGCTGTCTCCATGAGATCAAATGTACCAAAAAGATGAGACATGCATTTAAATGTACATAATATACGTCTTGAAAATTGCCCTGAAAGGTACGGTTTGTCATCTCTCTTTGATATTTCATTTTATATAATTCGCGAGATATATCAATTGATATGTGAGATATGATTACTTGTACTTCGATGATAATACTCTTACAGGCAGCTCTGGATATAGTGAACCCGAGTATAGTGAACTTTCGATTAAAATACACGAAAGTTCTTAGTGCTGGTCCATATACAACATTGGAAATAAACACTAGAAGATTCGGTTATACTGAACTAGTCACAGGTTATAGTGAACACACGAAATACATCTTGCAAGGGGAAAAAATTAAAAAACACATGAAATACAACTTGAATACAAAAATAAATACTTATATGCTGCGAAAATAATTCACATCCTCTGTCCATAAACTCATAACTTAGGGGAATTTGTGGTCCTAGATTTAAGGCAAATGAAAAAGTCTGAGAGTAAGCACTGAGCAATTTGTTTCCCCTCATCTATGGAAATTCTGTGGAGCGTAAAGAATTAACAAAAGGCTAAAACTTGTGAAGCTCCCTTTGCCTAGTACTTCGTTAATGTAGTTAACGGGTCGTTCAGAAAAGAAAACAAATGTGATGCCAAAAAGGCTGCAAATGAAGAAAGTACACGAATAAGGCAACAAAGTCTCATTTATGTACCAAGAGCGAATAAAAATATTTTGTGTTTGGATTCTGTGAACTGAAGGGTCGAGAAGGCCCGGAGTCTGAAGAAAGATCTGCAAAGAGTGTTAATAAAACTATACACCGTGCAAAGTTATAAAATTATTATTTTCAGTATATTTATTTATTACATTATATACAATAAATCTATACACACATACATACATAAATCTATACATACAATCTATTTATTACATTATATTAATTATATACATGCATATGGATATACATTATATATTGGACACTTATTGCATGTCTGTAATAAGAAAAATTAATTGTTTAGAATCTATTTTCGCATTATCAGATGTAATAACCAATATGATTGGCTTCATGAAACCGTAGTTGACTGGATACGAGTATTATTATTAATTGTATTTGTACAAATAAAGAGCTTAACCAAAAGGCGTGATTTGGGATGAGAGCTAGATAAGTCTACACCCCATACACTAGAGGGCATCGCACTTGGGGTGGGGTGGGGTAGGGGGGCGACAGCTGCAGGGGGCGGGGGCGGCACGCGCTCTGTGACACCCGAGAGCGCGCGGGGGCGGGGGCGGGGGCGGAGGCGGCGACTGAAGCCAACTGCGGGGGGCGGGGCGGGGCGGGGCGGGGCGGTGTCCTTACCCAAGAGAGCCCTACGCTCTGTTTATTTATCCTGGGTCGCGTGTGGCAACAAGCACGGGCCGCCCTCGTACCTGCCCTCCGCCCTGACACGCGGCACGCGCCTCGCATGCTATCGCTTCACACGCGCCGCCCCCTTCCCCCTCCCCCTCCCCTCTTCCCCTTCCCACACCCCCTCTGGCACCACTCGACCTCCGACACTCTGCTAATCACCCCATGGCATCTTCAACACTATCACTATGTCTCTTACGAATACTCTTTCACAAGCGCCGTACAGCTTGTGAAAGAAATTGGTTTAGTGGTGAGTTGCAGTTGACATTTACATAATTGAAATGATTGAAGGCGTTGTCATTGTCAACAAGATTATTTACTTCAATAAGAGCAGCTTTCGATGGCTCAGCCATCATCATCGGTTTTCTGATACTAGAAAAGTAAATTAATTCTAATTTTATATTTTTCTTGTATCAGAAAACTGATGATGAGGGCTAAGCCATCGAAAGCTGCTCTTATTGAAATAAATAGTATTGACAATGACAATGTCTTCAATCATTTCAATTGTGAAAGAAAATTTGATGTCGATGGTGTAACGGTTAGCGTATGGGGCTGTTCGCGGGTTCGAACCCGATCGAAGCCGTGCATTTTTAAGGGTGAAAAAATCCTTCGTACGCCTTCCTTCGGAGGGGAAGTAAAGCCGGCTGTCCCATGTTAGTAGATTTACTGCATGTAAAAGATCCTCAAGCCTAAATGAAGCCTCTGAGCTAAATTCAAATTGCCTGTTTCTTCGCCCAAGTAATACCTTCTTTCCCTCCTAGTAGGTGAAAGGAGCGTAACGAAATTTGCGTGGTCAGACGGAAGAGCAGGCCTCATGGCCTGAGTCTCGCCACGTAAAATAAGGCATTCACTCATTCATACAGCTGCGTTGCAGAAATTCTGTACAATTATATCATTCTCTCTTACTTATATATTTCTCTCATAATTGAGTTTCGTTGAAAAGTTGTGTGCTTTTCAAAAAGCAGGAAGTATTCGTTATTTCTTATGTATTTTTGATTGACTTGAATTTTGTGGAGAGAGTTTGCTGCATTAATCTAGGGAAGCCGGCCTGCACCTCATATAAGAGGTGGAGAGTGAGCCGGAGTTCTCCTCAAAATTAAACCATTTAAATGCAAGTTAAAGAAAGAAATAACCAAATATTGTTCATCACTTCTTTATTATTTAATTTGTTTAGCTTAACAATGTTTTGCGTTACGAATTAGATATATTTATTAAAAGATACTTTATTAACAATTTGTGCTTAAGTATATTTTCGTCGAAAAAATTGAAAGAAACCCTTTTGGGGTAGAAAGGATGAAAACATTACATGGCATAGGCAATTTAATATTTAAAAGTAGTGCCATAAAGAAATAGAAGAGAAAGTGTGATCTCTCTCCTAGTATGCTGAATCCGCCGCGGTGCGGTGCAAATTTCAATTCTAAAATCAAATCTACCTAATAATGAATAAATCACTTTACGATGATACATTAAATCTTTTGACATTATAGATTAAGTGACGAAACATAGATAGTAGATTAAGCATTCTTCGCTGTAAGAAATTGCTTTCTTGTCATTTATATTTCGTAGTAAAGCTTCCTTGCAGGTATGTCAAATGAATAAAGGCAGAATTGCCCAGTATCTCAAGGTCAAAAATACTCCAGTCAATTAATATGAAATAAACAAAACATGTACTACATATCGTAAACCAAATTACTTCAAAAACAGATGTAATGATAGATACTGATACAAAGTTTCTTCTGTCAACAGAATCAAATTTACCAAGAATTTATTACTGTATCTCATATCTTTCGTGTTTTTATTTTCTTGAGACGTTGGGATCATGCTGTTTCTAGTTTATTTCATAGATCTTCTTAACACCTTTACATATTTATCTTTACCTGTAAATTTAACCTGCGTTTTCAACAGTACCTCAATTCAACAACAAGTAAAATTACTTTAGTTGTCTGTGTCGTCTGTTTTAATTTTGCTCTGGGCACGTTAAGTAATAAAGTCAGTCGTAACAGTTGTTGGTTGATAGGCGGTCAGGACCGAAGACCTTTACTGCTCCTATTCGTGAAGCAACTAATTAAATCCCGCCCCAAAGAGAAGTTGGAATTGAATACACTTGAATAATTTAATGACTTGACGGGAGATTTTTATTTTGTCATTGTAAGATGAAATCAATTTTTACACACCTATTACATGTTAAGACTTTTCATCTCCTGAATGATTTTCATTTCTTCACTGAAGAGGTAAAATACCTCAATAACGCAAGGTCGTCCATATTTGACGTCAAGACAACCCAGTCTATAGACCAGTCTTCTGGACTAGAAAATCACAGGTTGGCAGTGTTTGAAATCATAGAGAAAGCCGACATGAGAAGAAAACAGCCTTAAACAGAAAGGAAATGTACGTTATAGAGTGAGGACGTAACGCTTAGCACAACACTCTAATCAGAGTGGTGTCATTAAATAGAGTAATTGATGTAACAGATGAAATGTCGTATTGGTGATGTATGGTATGATGGAGGACAGAACTATGGAAAATGAAATGAACAAAAATATTGGGGAGACTAAAGACAGTGAATTTGTATGTATGGATTGATTGACTTTTTTGTGTTTCCGGGCGCGTCAATTGCTTTGGTCATTAGTCCCGTAAGTGTAGTGCATGTTTTTATCTGGAGATGGCGGAGATCTTTCCCCGATGTATGGCGAGATCCGGCGCCGACCTACCGTCGGCTAGCGGGGTTTCCCCCTAACCAGGACTCTCCCACCAGTGAGGCACCGCCCCAGCCGGGACACGCTCTAAGCTCCCGGCCGAGGTCCCGGAATATGTGGTAGTGTAGTGCATGTTAGTGAGTGTGGCAGGGGAGAGGATAGGTCAAGGAAGAGGAAGGAAAGATCGCGCGCGGTCCGTGGCCCGTTTGTTAGGGCACTGCTCCGGCATTCGCCTGGTCTGGTGTTGATCGGAGAAACCACGGAAAACTACCGATCAGAGCAGCCGGCCGATAGAGATCTCCTCCAGACAGCGACTGAACTATGTATTGACATTTCAAAAGATAGAAACCATGCGAGAAAGTGCACGCTGTTGTAATATTACTATTTTTAGATCAGTGACACATAAGAAATACAAAGATTTATCAGAAGTGAAAACGGTCCGCAGACGTTCTCTGATTTTAAAGGGAAACGTGTGTGAGGGTGAAGCGTTCCGTAGCCAGGCCTTTGCTGCGCGAGGTGGCCGCGTGTTGTTTGCTAAATATTGGCGCTCTCACCGAGAAGAGGGAGCTGGCGAGCGGGAGGGGGGGCGCTTCCTGGGCCGCCTGTTGACTTTGCGGCGACACGCGTTCTCACAAACACCTGCAACCGCCTCCATTATCGTTGCCCCAACAACCGAATTTGTTTACACTTCCGCCCCCGCGCCGCCGCTGCGGGTGCCTGCCGGATGAATGGGCCCAGGGCGAGGGTGCGAAGGAACCTTTATGGCGATACATTACAATTGTTCGTTTGAATTTGGTACTTTTTTGTTAGAATATTGGTATTTCTTGCTTAAATACCGTTATGTATTTCGTAAAACACCGCCGCTGTTGGTGCCTGCCGGATGAATGGGCCCAGGGCGAGGATGCGAAGGAAATCTTATGGGGATACATTACAATTGTTCATTTGAATGTGGTACTTTTTTGTTAGAATATTGGTATTGCTTGCTTAAATACTGAAAAGTATTTTCTAATACGTTTAGTGGAAAACGTGTAAAGATTAGGGGCTCAGGACTCCAAGGTCCCTAAATTCTGGTTTGGTTGCTCCCTTCTCTGCCATAGACAACCCGCTCCAATTGAACTGTTGATAGCAAAGCCGAACAACAGCTCCGAGGAGTGGTGGTTGATGATTAGTACGGAGAAAAGTGCGATCGCTTAGAAAATTTTGTGGTGATGAACCCTGATGAAAACATGAATGATATAATTGGAGTTTGAACTGTGGTCATTTATATGTCTAGAGATTAATTCAGATTTTATCAAATGATTGGGTGTTTTCTACAAATGTAAATAGTGTGTATTGTTTTTATTTCTCGTGTGCCTCTTAAATAGTGTAGATAAAGTGAAGCAATGCTGCAGCAGAAAACAGAAATTTTCCGGCAAAACGAAATAGCCATAACAATAGCCTTTTCGGCAGAATAACAACATAAACATCGTTTGCTGCATTCATTCATGTTTCAAAAATTACAAAAATCAATTGTTTAAAATCTCTTACATTAATATTTTTCTTACATGCATTATTTACATTATTGCATTTGTGAGCAGCTTTAAATAATGTTCTATAAAGTTTCTAGAAAACTCCAAAGCTTTTTAGAAAAATGAGCTTAAAGCCTGAATGTATGAAATGCACTACGTAAATCTAGGCAGTATTGGAATTTTAATTCTGTAGTAAAGTTATTGCCGATCTTGTTTTTAATTTCCAAAATGAGTTCAGCTTGATTGCTTTTGGCGCTAAGGAATATTTGTGAAATTTTCTTTGATTCTTGGGTAGAGCTCCGGCGTCCCCCTGATTGAAGGTTGGCGCACTGAAAAAAAGGATACCATAATTGCCAACAAGATTTCAATAGTTACACAAAACCTTCGTATGCGAAACAGATACCTTGTTGCTTTACTCCCTTTCCTAGTTACAACAGCATCTAAGATTGCTGACCTTGATAGACCAACCTTGATGGACCAACCGGCCTGTGATTTTTGAGAGGTTGATGTTGCTTCATAAACGGACCTGTCGGCCTTATCAAGCCTAATCATGTTGCAAAGCACTTGCTGGCCACAGCAGCCAGGTACCTTGTCAGATTAATTACGTATTGAAGAAAATATACATTGAAAAACATTCAACATCTGTTAAACACACACACACACACACACACACACACACACACACACACATATATATATATATATATATATATATATATATATATATATATATATATATCACATTATTTCAATTACGTAATACACATGATGCGATAATTATGACTTTATCAAGCAAAGAAATCATAACTGTCATTCTTGCTCAAAACGGGAAAGAAGTTTAATAATTATATTATTTTCCGTCTGTGCTATTACACATGTAAATATAAATGTAGAAAGGCAGACTAATTACGTTATATATTTATCAGCTTCCAGTCCCAGGCCCTCGGCGGGCTCTTGGAAGTGTGTGTGTGTGTGGGGGGACAGGAAGTTGCGCGCGCGCCTCAAAGCTTGCTGCAACCTGAGTGCTACGCAATATTATCCGTTCATCCTAAGAAAAATTCTGATTTAAAGAAGTACAAATGTAAGTTCACTACATAAGAACTAATTTGACCCATCGGTTGTTAAATTAACCTTGCATCAAAACTACTGCAAACGAAGGAGAGCATGCGTCAGAGAGTATACTACATGCGTGTTGTTGGCCGATAAGGACCTGATATCAGCTGAGGATTGACGAAGCGCGTGGGACGCGGCCGTTGGACCGCAGCGTCGCGCCGCCGATCTGATTCAGTTCAGTTTGGAAGGGCTATGAGAGTGACTGCCCTTTCAGGAAAATTTCTTCGAAGTGGCGAAAAGCGCATCGTTGTGAAAGTTTTCAATTTGTTATTGTAGAAAAATACGTCGTTGGCAACGCAAATCGTTGAACGTACCATGAGTTCACTGGTAAGTACCGTATTGAAACTTATAGTGTTGCATCAGTGTGGATTATAATCTAAAGGATATTGGTGGATATCTTTTAATAGGTGCCAGACTACAGAGTCTAAAATACCTCTTTGAAGTGAAAATCTTATTTCATTGGAAGTAAACGGGCGAATGAAGTTCGAAAGAAAATGATACCTTCATTTACACCGCCTATTTGAAATCAAACAAGAATTGTCAACCAAGATTAAAAGAGAATGGTGGAATGGAATTGCAACTTGTAGGTACGTATAAATTTCTATCATGAGTTGTAATAATAGAAAGGCATATATTAGTTTTGTATTTCTATAACCTACAAAACTTGGCCATTAATCCAGCTCAAAGTTATTTTAATGTAAATTGTAAAATTCCTCTAAAAGCTTATGTCGAACGAGATAAACAATTATTTCGTTTTACATAATCGGTTTGAATCCTTTCAATTCAAATTCTAATGTTGTTAAGTGGATATGGGGCTTGGCGTCCAAACTCATTATTTTGCATTCCTTTGTGCATTTTTTAATAGTAAAAAAAGTACCTATTAAAAAAAGTTTATTTGATTAGTTTTTAATACTCAATTAAGCATTGCAAATGTGTATTAAAATGTAAAGAAAAAATATTTATTATGTTGCCAATTCATTGAAATAATTTTAATATAGTCTTGAAGTGGCATTAATGGCAATTAGAAATTGTAGAATTAATTGTTGTGTAGTATTCCCATATGTTATAAGTGTACAGAATTTTGATTACTGTATTTAAATTGAGACTAAAGCCTATCATGTTCTGTAAATAATTGAACAAAATAATAATGCATTCCTCGAAGAAAGAAAAAAAAAAAAAACAAAAAAAAACAAAAAAAAAGAAGAAAAAAACCCTGCTGTAAAACACTTTCTATTTTTTTATTTTTCAATAATTATCACTTTAATTATATTTTCAAATACTATTGTATTTTTCAGGTAGTTTTGGCACAGGTGATGGAAATTGGTCATTGAAACAGGTGATGGTTCATCGATGCAGATATTCATGGATATTGTTAATTCTAAATGGCTATTGCATTCTATAACAAGATCATGAACATGTGTTTGAAGGTGATGCCAATATACATTTTGCTAATTTTGCAAGCATCATGGACTTTTGTGATTTCATTCGTATTTAACATTTACAAAATGTGTATACATTAATGGTTCAATTATTTTAGTGTGTATCATTTTTGACCAGGCAAGTTATTTTAAAATTCTCATTAGGTAATATAACTTGTATTATAATTCTGTTATAGTTTCAATGTGTACTATTTAGTAGTGCTCTCAGAATGATTACAAATGAGTATGAGTAATATAAAAAATTCACATTCTCACTAGAAAAATGTCATTAACTTCAAAATGCTGTTTTTTCAGGACATTGTTTTACAACTAGAGTTCTGAATCAAGTTCATGGAGTGTGACTATTTGTAATTTTCTTTTGAAAGATTATTAATTTTTACTTCGGTTTCCAAGGAAAAAAGGTTTCAAGTTTTTCATAATTTAGGGTTCTCCACAGTGTGCTGTTTGTGGCAAATAGTACGGATAACACTGCATTCTCAAACATGCAATGATTTTGGCTATTATTCATCTTCAAAATTGCCAGAGAAAAATATCTCAGATTGTGTTAATGATTCTTGGGCAAAGAAATGTCATTACTGTTGTAATAGTGTTGACCTTGATAATTTTCTGAAACCTTTCCCTTGTCAAGTGAATAAAATACTTTCCTCTTGAAAGAAAACAATTAAATATTACTAGACATGATTCTCGTGCCCTTTAAAATGCTAAAACCTGCATACATATGCCAAATAAAATTTGACAAAATATGCACAATCAAATTTTAGCTTGGTATTTTTTTTTTCATTGTCTTTTGAAACAGGAACACTAAACAATTTTTCAAAATTTTACTCAGTCAAATTCATCCTTTTGTGAGAAATGAATCTTTTTGAACATTCTACTACATCACCAGATGTAATTGGAGCATATTTGTAAGATGAAATCTGAGCCAATATGAGGTCAAATTCTGCATTTTCTGCTCTTGAATCTCAAATTTTTTTTTCTTTAAATTTCATAGAAGTTTTAAATTGAATTTGAATTTACTGGTTTTTATAATTTTTCCTCGGCAGTCACACTTGCATGTCCAAACACAAATTTCAAAGACATTGTAATATCTTCAACAATATTTAATGACTTCAATAGAGGTAATCCTGCTGTTTTCAATTTCTGAATTGGTATAGGCAATTTTACAAAATTTAATTAAATATGCATTTTTATTTTATTTTTTTATATACATAGTTTTATAACTTTTTTTTTTTTTTTTTGCATGCAAGCAGACTAAGAGTCTGCACCTAATTATTTTCCCTTCCCTTGTAGCACTGTCAGTTACCAGTGATACTGAGTAGTGATCTATGTGTGTGTGAAATTAATCAATAGTATTCGAAGAATATAATCCTAAATTTTGAAGCAATCCAGAAAAGTATGCATTTAACAAAATAACTTGCCAAATTTAAAAGTCACTTCAGAACTGGTTATTAATTTGCTAAGAAAACGAATTATTTGACTCATCCAATAAAATGAAGGCCAAGCATTTCATCCCACGCTAAAGTGATGAGTCTTCTCCCACCTTACACAATACTAAAATTATGATTTATCCCGACCTCTCACTATATTTATTCGCTGTTATTGAGTGCACATTCTTCTCTACAATTTTTTAAGGTTGCATTCAGGTGATAATAACAATAGTTATGACACTAACTTGTTGGGAGTGTAGGATTGGTAAATGCAGGCCAATGAGCTTATTCATTGTCAAATGGGCAAAGAGGTTTGTAAGCAATGAGATTGATTCAAATTGCAGACCCAGCAGGTAAATCAATGCTGGGCAATACATTTTAATTCCAGTTTTTAAATTAATTTAACTAATTTAATTTGATTTTATAGTATGTTTGTACATTTAGATTACAGAAATTGAAATAACAGAAGTAAAAAATATAAATATGATTTATGTTGGTGTTTTCTTCCATATACTTTTTTGATTTTAACAGTATGTAAACTATTTATGAATTCATTGTAATTGTAAACTAAGTGTTAATTTTATGTAGATGAATTTTGTGCTAGTGAATGCATGAACCATAAGTATAATGAAGGGACTAATAGAATTGAACTTTTAGTAACCAAAATTAATATAAACATAAAACAAGAATATTAAATTTGTAAAATGAAAGGTTAAAAGAAATAAACAACAAATACATTCGAAAATAATTTTCAGCTACATATTTAGCCGTAATTTAAATAAATCTTGGCGTTTTTATAAAATAAATGTGAATTAAATTTGTTTTTTGGGGATCAGTAATAAAAGTTGCTATTTAAATGTACTTGTGAAACAGTACAGTGAAACAGTTTTGAAACAGTTATAAAACGTTTTTAAAATAATTTTGAAACAGTTATAAAATATTTTTGAAATAATTACTAATGACTGTAAACATGTTCTTAGTCTCCTTGTGTATTTAATCCACCTGATCACATAAATGATTATGTGGTACATCAATGTTTCATTATCATTTGTTAGCTATTAAGTTTATGTCAATATATTTCATTCTATTGTGAGTTATGTTATATTTTACACATTTTACTTTACTAAATAAATATTTTAATGTTAAATTCTAATATTTTATTTTTAGGTACAGGCTGTTTCAGAATATTCATTATATATATAACATTTTCATTCAACAACAATGCAGGCATATTGATGTATGTATATCTACCGTAATAACAGTCAGACTGCTGAATTTAAAGGCTTTTGAGGCTTGTTGTGAAATTTAATTATCACTAAATGCATAATTTTTATGCAATTATTTCCGTTTTTACGGTGTCTGGTTGTGTAGGTAAATATACAGATCTGTTGTTGGATCAAAAATAATGAATATTCTATTAATAGCAATTACTACGTATAACCCATCCTATACCCGTCAACGATCAGTAATTGTAACACCAATAAGAAATGCTTCAATATGGCAACACGTACGGCTGGCCCTTCAACCAGTATAGCTGTGCAAGCCGACACGGAAGGCCGGCTCCTTCTATCAGTTTGGCCCGGATGCGTCATGACGGTAGGCTGGATCCTCCAACCTGTATTGCTCGCTTATGCCGCGCAGATAGCCAACTCTTCCAACAAGGTTGCTTGGGCTCGGCAGCTTCTACCCGTGCACTCTGACAAGGTGAATTCAGAGGAGTGCAACATGGGACTCTTTACAATGCAACTTTTCGTTCCAACTATCTCCGTCACGAAACAGCAACAGTGAACCTGGTTGGGCCTATATTATCATGCGTTCCCTTGATGCAGTATAATGGATCAGGTATACTGCAACTGTTCTTTTTCTCCGTGTGCGGTTTGCTAGACGGACGGAAAGATGAGATTTCGTGACCACTAGTGATGGTCGAAAGGGCTTGTGAAACGTATCTATTTCAAAGTTTCTTGGCCGATCTGCATCGTCAGGTGTCAAGAAGATTGTTGGCAAGGATTGTACGTCGCCCTTTAATAATCGCTCGTGCCACATAACGAAGTTGCTAGCCTTTCACCACTGAGGTCCGGGTTCGATTCCCCTTGAATCTAATGAAAAATGTGTTCCAACAAAACGAGTTTGGCCGCTTCACAAGGGCTAGTCCAACTCCCGTGAAGTGTCCTAAACCATACCCCTTTCCCCATTCCTTCCCAATTCTGGCCACTGGATAGTGACGCACGAGCGCGTGAAGTAAGAGGCGCGTACGCGGAGATGCTACCTGGCGGTCCTCTTGACAACCGACAGACGAGACTTACATTCATATACATTCTCTCTGCTTATGAGAGATATTGATGGAGGATTACTCCGCGCTCAACGCTCGACCAGGGGCGAAGAGACGCGTTGCGTTGATTAAGGTCGAAACAAATTTTTAAAAAAGATGAGTTTAGGGCTGCGTCGATTATTTCGACTGCAGTGGAATTGCCTTCCACTGTCATGAAGGGGGGCAATGAACTTCACTGGTTGATAGACCCACTTCACTCGCTAATTTAGGTAAACTGTGGTGCACAGATTTACATAACTAGTAGCGTGATTAATAATTTAGTTACTACTAACAGTGTTCACAGGCGAAAAGTGGTAAACAATGTATGTTCAAAAGAGAGATGCTCCGTAGGTATTGAAGCGAAGGACTGTTAACAGTACAGTACTAAGATCACTTACTTACCTAATAGAGGTTCCATGTGTGATGGTGAATAGTTGGAAACTATTCTTTTCTGTGTGTTAATGTGTAAGTGTATTATGTATTATCTATGTATATGATGTAGGTATTCTATGTGTATTGGTGAACAGGGACTGTGAACAGTCGAAAAGATACAGAACACTTAATTAGTTTTAATAGATGTTCTAAGTGGTAAATATCATTGAAGCACAGACTATCAATCACCGTCACCTAAAGATCCGTTCAGGTGATGTGAAACCTACCTGCCCTAAGCAGAAGGCCGTAGCCCTACAAAGAGATGTACAGGCTTGTAAGAAAATAATAATAATAATAATAATAATAATAATAATAATAATAATAATAATAATAATAATAATAATAATAATAATACTGATATATCTCACTGATTAAATACGTACTTACGAAGTATCACGTTTAAAAATATTTCGATTTTATGATTTTAAAGGTGGATTGCACTGAAAAGCGGAAAAGCTATCAGATATTGTTATCAGACAGAAGTATGAATTCATATGTTGTAGAGAGATGTCGAACTAAGAGGCAATACTATGTGTAATAATTTCTCAAGTTTTTGAAAGAGATGATATTAAAATTTGGATAGTACCAAGAAATTTAAACGATATTCTAAGTCACTAAAGGTGCTAATTACGCTGAGAGGTTAATACGACCACAAATAAATCTACTTTCTCTTCTTCATCGCTAAATCGTTAGAAAGTAACATCTCAACCGTTTGTTCAAAGAACTCGAGTCAAACGAATATTTTGACGGAAATTTTATGAAACATCATGGGAGGCACCCTGAAAGGAAACTTTCGTAGAAGACATCACGAAGTGCTGAAAGATTAACACGCAAGACAAGCAAAATTGAGGAAACGGAGTACGCCTGAACTGTAATTGCCCTCCTTCGTTAATGAGAGGTTCGCATTTTCCTATTACTTCGGAAGGTGTTTCTGTTCCTATCGGATTGAGAAAACCTGCAAAATAATAGGGTAGTTTGGAGTCTTCAGTGCAATAATTGTGTGATTTACACTTATCAAACACATCATGGTTTGTGGAAAATGCCATTTATACCGCCCATTTCATGTTCCATAGATGTGAAGAAACTCGCTTTAAATTAGTTGTTTATTCGAATCCCTGCTATTATAAATGTGGCTGAAATAAACAAAGACCCGAAAAAGCAGTACGTACAACGTTGCTGTCCGTTGGCCTCTCTCTAGAGATAATTTAAATTTCACGTTAAGTTCAAACTCCAGCAAATGTTCATGAAATTATACATCCAGACTCAATGGACAAATGTTACCTTCTCCACTTTTGCAGAGATCTTATTCCGTACTAGAGAATCACCGATTAATTTGAAGTACCTTTCTCAAAGTTTTGTCGAACTTCCAATATCCTCAAGTTGCTACTAATTGGATTTTAAAATCAAAATTTCACATTAATAATCTCGGCCTACATTTAGACGTCCATTATCCCGCCAATTCCATCCAGACTCTCCCACAAACTTGCGTCCATGGTAATTATCGCTACTTACCTCAATTGTCTCTTTTACCACGAGTTCATACAACTCATACAAATTTATATTCTCATAGCTTAACGGTTACGTTTTCTGTTCAGAAATCAAAGCAAGGGAGTCATTTCAGTATTTGTACACAGTATCAAAGAAAACGACGAAAATCCTGATCGAGTTGGTGTCGCTGATCTTAAAGCAGAATTATAGTACTTGTTAAATATGCTTGTTCCTAATAATGACAGTAATAATAATAGTAATGGTAATAATAGTCTGTTGGACTGAGTACAATATTGTAGGACCAACAAATGCACACTGATCTCACAATAGCGGCAAACCAATCGGATAGTCTTATCCGGGATTTCGAGAAAAAAAGCATGTCTATTTGTAGATGTTGCTGTGCCGTGCGGTCTCAGCGTCGTAACCAAGGAGGCAGAGGAACGTCGAAATCGAGATCAGTCGAAGTGGAACGAAAAAACACAACTGAGAGTTATCGGAGCTCTGAGATTTGTTCCGCAAAATTTGTGTAAAAACTTGGCTAAACTTCCAAGTCATTCAAAAGACTGGGAATTGCAAGACACTGCTTTATTAGGAACAATTCACATTTTGCGCAAAGTAGTGTAGACACCGACAGCTCTTAAATCTGCTCCTTGGGAAGTTTGTTGCAACCCGGAATAGACTCTATAATCAATCGACTCATCACATCTTAGTCGTGAAGTAAAGGAATAATAGTAATATCAATAGTAATAGCAATAGTAATAATTAGTAATAATAAAAATATTCATTGATTTAGCAATATTAGAGTAAACAATGCCTAATGCGTCTAGTAAATCCAGGTTGAAGGAAGTAAAATTTTGGTCAGACATTCTGTTTCTACATCAGTTGCAATTTGACATAGGTAGGACGGGATATGCCAGTTCTTTTTTCTTTGTTTCAACTGAAAACCAACCACATGAATCAAAGTCAAATAGAATAAGAATTGTTAGTTATTTACATTTTTAAGGGAAGAACTTTTATGATTTGAATATTCCTTCACACTGGAGAACACGTTACACAGAAAAGCTTAATTAAAAAAAATGAATGTATAATGTCCATATCTTTAATATCCAGTTTGTTACTTTATCGCTACTGCTACCGCGGTAGAAAGAAAGTCATGTAATGCTGCGCGAAAAAATGGCGAATTTTTGGCAGAGAAACTCGTATTACCGGATCCTGTCAACGAAAAATTGGATAAGTCTAGATGCTAAATTTAGGAAAAATCCTCTAACACGTGGTGTAGCCAGAATCCATGTTTTCTGGGCTCTAGATACCGTAAAATCGATTGACGGCAAAACGTCTGTCAGTCTCTGGCTAAACTGTTCAGACGATTTTTTCCAAAATTAAAACTCCTGGATTGAACAGTCTGATGCCGCGGCTCCTTGAATTTGAAATCGATATTTTAATTTTGGGGGCTACTTTAAACAAAGTCTAAGGGACATTTTCAAAATTAAAAAAAGGCTCCAACGTTTTTGATTAAACTTTATTGGATAGTGTGAATGACGTTCGAGAGAATGGCCCAAGTCTCATGTTCGTTGAAAACCCTGATTTTTCAAAAATTGAGCAAAATTCAATATATTTTCGTCGTCTTCCTACATCTACAACTGCGAAGATAACATTTTTTCTTGATGAAATGTGTTGACGCAAAACAGATATAAACATAACGTCATGTTCAATTTTTCAAAAATATTAGCATTTTTTAAAAATTTTGTGTCAAACAGACATTTTTTTATTTTCTTTAAACTATTTCTTTCTTAAAAACGGCACAATTTTTTAAAATTAAATTTAGACCTTAGGTAGCGTAAAGGACGCTTAAGAGAATGGTGCAAGTCTCATGTTCCTTGGATTTTCGAAAAATTAAAAAAATTTCGGCACCTTCCTACAAATACAATTATGAAAATACATTATTTCATAATGAAATGTGTTCAACAAAAACAGATCTTCAAATACCGTCATGTTGAATTTTTGTATAATAAGAGTAATTTTTTTAGGAATTTGGCGTCAAACAATGAAGCCCGCTCCAAAAATCCTGTGCTTCCTGAACATAGTTTTAGAAATGTTTTCAGGCAGTTGGATGCTACGTAAGTTAGACTGTGTGTATTGTTTCAATTTTTTTGTTCGTTTCTTAAATTCGAGCTTTTGTTATACGTTTACAAATTAATCGTTTATAAATTATTTAAAACGAAATTGAAATATATGAAATAAAAATTGCTAGTCATCAGGGTATATCAGATTAGAATGCAATAATGACTTTCTGCCTCGCGACTCGCGAATTTCTGTGAATAACGTCTCATTGTTGGGAGATGATTCAGCTGTGTGAAAAGCAGTTATAATTAACAAATTTGTGGTGATATTTGCTTGATAATATTAAGTTTACGCACTAAATATTCCACCATTTGTAATGAGTTTTACGAAAAAATTACGACTGAGATATGTTCATGTGGAGAGAAATAAGGTATAAATAATATTGCATAACTATTACTTAAGGCGAGGAAGGCGTATAGGACATAGCAAGATTTTGTGAGCTTCTTGTTAAGATTTGAGACGTGAATATTCCGTTTTAGGTTTTCGTAGACTGTTAAATCGAGTTAGGTGGTTTCATGATATATACAGGGTTATTATTTTATGAGCAAATTATGTGAGATTTTTTTTTTGTCTTAGGATTTTATGAAATTTAGAGACTGTCTTGCTGGTGTTAAGATGAGTTTGTTGACTTGAAACAATTTTAGCATTACATTAGTTTTACTAGTGCAATAATAATTTGTAAGTTTCTTTTTCTAAATTCTGTCGTGATTGAGCTTTTGCTTTAATGAATGTGTCATCTGCAAACAAAATTATTTCGTTATTTCTTAAAGCCAAAATATTGGCATTTATGTTCTTATATAAAGAATAGTAATGATTCCAGAATGGATCCTTGCGGGACTCCACAATTTATCGTGATGGCAGGAGAAGGAAAGATCTTGTTTTCTTTAATGTGCTGGATGGTAACAACATGGCTACGGTTTGATAAATATGATTTTAACCACATACCTGCAATGCTTTGGATCCCTAGTAATTCTAGTTTTGTTAGAAGTATGTGATGGTCAATAATGTCAAAGGCTTTGGACAAATCTAAGAAAATGTCAATGGAATTCCCTTTTTATTTAGTGCAACACGTATTTCATTTAAAAAGGAGAGTATGACTGTGTCTGTGTACATATTACACCTAAAACCTTATTGTGCGTTTGTGAAAACATTATTTGCATTGAGAAAGTCTTAGAGTGTATCGTTGAAAAGCCTTTCTAGAATTTTTGAAAATCTTGATAGCGGGTATATAGACCTGTTAGATTGGAATCATAACTAGTGCCCTTTTGAAACAATGATTTAATTTTTGTCTTTTTGAATACATTTAAAAGTTTTTTTGGCAATTGTGGCAAGTCCGAATAGCTAGACCAGACCAAAGAAAATAGAAAACTAATACGAGAAAGTCTGTACCATTCTGTAGCATCACTAGTAAGTTTTCTTTTTGTAGTACAGCTCTGTATTTTTCTTTCATTATTAGATGATGTTGTATTAGTTGTGTTTCTTAATAATGTCCAGTGTAGCTTTATTTTTGTTCCGTGCATTTACAAAATACTTTTCTTTTGTCCTTTTCTTTTTGTTGCTCGTTTGATGCCTTTTTTAAGATAGAATTATGTTTTGTACTATGTAATGAAGTTGGAGTTACATATTTTATGCGCTAGTATTTTATACCTGTTGCGTTTTATTTCACATGGCACTTTGATGCCTTTCGTTAACCATGATTTGGTTTTCTTATTTTAGATCTTTTAGCAATTTATTCTGGCGTCCGGCGTTGACCCTCCTCCCTCTCACAATGGTGTTCTTCGAGTATCGTATTGGAATTATACGCGACTGATAAAGAATACGCTTTTCAAACAATACTAATTATCGCTAATTTTGTGTTCAATTGTTCCAGTTTTTAAGCGGTAGCTGAAGTGTTAGAAAGATGAAATTTGCAATTTGTGACGTTTCGAAACCATTTCTAGAACAAGGAAACAGTATGTGCTGTTGTACAGACGGCACCCATGTAACTCAATCATAGCTGCTGCTACTGGATTCGGTTTACTTCTTCCACACACTGCGATAGAGGGCTGCACTTCGGCGCCTCTTGTCGCGGCGCAATGGGTTGTTGAGCGCGGGCGCGCAGCCGGCGCGGCTACCAACGAGTGGCGCCAAGGCTGAAACAATGCGCCACTTGAGGCGGCCGCGGCGGGGCTGGGCGCTGGGACGCGGGCAGCCGGCCCCCGGCCCCGAGCCCTCGCTGGCGCCGCTCCCCCGCCGCCGCAGCCCCCACCGCCACCCCCACCGCCCCGCCACCGCCGTCACCTCCGCCGCGCACGCTGCCCCACCGCCGCCCCCTCACCGTCCCGCCGACCCCACCGCCGTCCCCGCCGCTCCCACCGTCCCCACCGCCCCCGCCGGCCCGCCACCCGCCGCCCCCGACTTTCCCCACCGCTCACGCTGCCCCACCCGTCACGGCCCTCACCACCCTCACCCGCCTCACCACTCCTGTCCCCGCCGCCTGCGCTCTCCTATCGCTGTTGCATTCATCGCCACCACTCCTACCGCCGCCACCGCCACCACCACCCCCGCCGCCACCACCGCCGCCGCCCCCACCGCCACCGCTCCCACCGCCACCGTCCTCGACGCCGTCTCCACCACCGCCCCCACCGCCACCTGCGCCGCACCCTCAAAGCAGCTCAAGGCGATGAAGGTCCCCGAGGGCGGAGCTATAAAGCAACTGCTGCACCATAATGGCACATACTTTCTCGCACCTGTGTTTTAATCTCTTTAGTTTACGCTAGCTTTTCGACAATACTACATCCTCTTCCCAGCTTGCTACCTGCTACGCATCAATTTTAACATTTTCTCAAATTATCGGACCCTAATAGTATAATTGAAATATAGCTTTAAGAATATTACGTAAGACTAAAACTCAATGATGAGTCCTCTGACGATTTCTACACTAAAATTTGCAGTCGTTATAGAGAAACTGCCGTTTGAGTATATTTCAATCTCATTCTCACAGAAAACTATTGATTTTGAAAAAATCATAAATTATTTGAAACATTTGTGCTCACAAATGCAGTAATGTGTAAAATAGTCCATTCTATACAAATTAACAACGTGAGACACATTTTAAAAGTGCTACATTTTTTTTGAAAATTCAAAAAATACATCAAAATGAAATGTTTGTCGTTGCTTGAAGCACTATTCTTACAAAACTTTGAAAGGAAAAATTGGAAGTCATTGGTATGAAAATGTCGTTCGTAAGTTTCTGAAAATGCGCAATTTTCATTAAAATTGTATGAGATACAGAAGCTTCTGAATTAAGTTCAGGAAAAGACGCGCCAATGTCTCCACCACTTAGTAGTTGTCCTTGTACAGAGATGGACTGTGAGTTCTCTCGACAAAGGTAGTTTAGCTTTAAATTTAGCTTGTTTTAAGTTAATTCATAAGCCCAACAGAAATGTAGTTTCATTTAAATTTAGCTTTGTATAACTGTCGAAAATAATAATAATAATAATAATAATAATAATAATAATAATAATAATAATAATAATAATAAAAGTTGAGAGTGAGGCCACGCTGCAGTTGGTGAGGACCGAGTGGGGCCAGACGGCAGCGTAAGCAAAAGGCACCGCCTGACAAGGGAAGGGGGAGGTGGGAGGGGGAGGGCGAGGGGGAGGGCTCAGGGCTGCCTGCCCACACCTGGACGCCCCCATGGGGACAGTCGGGTGCCTTGCCACGGATGTAAGAACTCTCCCTACTCCACTAGACTCAACCTAGGTCGTGCCCCATCGCATCAACGGAGGCAGTCAAGGGCCGTGGTGCCATCCACGAATTCGAAACACCCGAATTGTAGCAAAAAACAAAATTCACTCTCACCATTGCACCCATGAATCGGATAAGCAAATGGAAAGGATAGATACTAATTTTTTCTTTGGTATATTGCAAAATTTGGTGATTGTTATGTGGTACTAGTGGTGTTGGTAGAATTAAGCATTTTAAATTTTAAAAATCCCCTTTTTAAAACAAGGCTATAGTATTTAGTAGTAGGTATATCATGTTAAAGCACTATAAAAATTAAAATTTAGCATATTGCAGCGTTTGTTGAGAACATTATTATTAAGGGAGGTCTCTTTGAGATCAACATTTATTTCTCAAAACAAATTTAATATTTCGCTATTTGTGAAATTCAACAAATATTTAAAGACGTGATTTTAAATTCATAGAAATATTCCTGTCTAACAGGCAGGCTTCTGGGAAACTATTGGCAATATGGCTTCTGGATAACACTATTGAAAGGAGAGGAAAAGGATTATCTTTGAATTTGTAAAAACTTATTAAAACACAACATTCTTTTAATAGTTCATGTATTTTGTTAAATTAAATCAATTTTATAAATACCTATTGTAAATATGTGACACAAATCAGTAGAAAATTAACTCAGATAACATTTCAATTTTGGCTTCCTTTAACCTATTTCTTCTACCTGTAACAATTAAAGGATATTGGCTGAAAAATCGTTCACCTTCTACACTGGTGGCTTCTGTAAAAGTAAATGTTTTGAAACATGGATGTGTTATTGGGATTGCACCACTATTTAGAGAACGAACTCTAAGGAAACAATAAAATGCAATTTGGCAGTTATATCGCAGATTCACAACCATTTCGCAGTTTGTACGTGATTTCGCATTTTGCGATCGATTGATCATTTGAACGCAGATTGAAAACCTTCAGAAATATACTGCACAGACCATCAAACATATAATTACTAATTTTCTCTAAGTTTGGTAACATTTCATATTTATAGCAAGTGCCAAAATCTACCATCTAGGTATTGGTAATTTGGTGTAAGCGCGAGTGATGAAATCGATAACAAATCTTAACTATTAATACATTCCTCTTAAGAACAGATACCTTTAAAGTTTTAGACAGCAGACAATTTTTTTCAATCATTTTATTTCATAACAATGCAAATGTAATGTTGCATCTATGTTTTTCCGGTCTTCAACGACGTTTCGAGAGCTTTTGCGTCCTAGTCTTCAGCTCTCGAAACGTCGTTGGAAAAACATAGATGTAAGATTAAATTTAAATTGTTATGACATAAAATAATTGATAAAAAATTGTCTGCTGTCTAAAGTTGTAAAGGGACCTGTTCTTAAGAGAAATGCTAATATAAGAAGACAATATAAAATTGTAATGCATTCCTTTATTTACTTTTCTTTGCATTTCTTTCTTTTCTTATTCTTTCTTTTCTCCTTCTTTCCTTTCTTCCTTTCTTCTTTTCTTCATTCCTTCCTTTCTTCATTCCTTCCTTTCTTCATTCCTTCCTTTCTTCATTCCTTCCTTTCTTCATTCCTTCCTTTCTTCATTCCTTTCTTTCTTCATTCCTTTCTTTCTTCATTCCTTTCTTTCTTCATTCCTTTCTTTCTTCATTCCTTTCTTTCTTTTGTCTGTTTCTTTCCTTCGTCTGTGGGCGGTGCGCTCCGTCCTGTTCCGGCCCGTCCGCCCGCGCCGCAGACAAATGGCTCGCTTCCGCGCGCCCTTATCGCCCGCCTCTCCGGCCGCCACGCTCCGCCGCGCGCGCGCCTGCCTGCCTGCATGTGCGCGGGGGCGGGGGCGCGCAAGGTGCGGCGGAGCACGTGTGCTGCACGTGTGGGCCAGGAAGTGGGCGGCGCCGCCGGCCGGAGCCGAGCCGGAGGCCGACGCGACGCAACAAGTTGACTGATGATGGCGACCGACGGAATGGGGCCGATGTGGCGCCAGCGTCTCGTGTTCCTGCGAAACAGCGGTGACGGCATTTTCGCATCCCATGTATAATGTACGTCTCGTGTCTTAAACATTGTTGGCGGCGTAACGTTTTTGTAAGTAGCAAAACAGGGCTTTTTTCGGTTCCTGCGTTCACGTGTTTCTTAACTTCCGCAACGTCTCAATGGATGTCTAGGTGTTGGCTACCGTAGAGTAGTACATTACATGTCATGAGTACGTACATTGCCATAAGGCCCGAAGTCCTAGATTAGTATTTCTAAAGATTTTCAATCTTTCACTGGCATTGCAAAATTGTATTAGCAGTGAAATAAAATTCTCTAACATTGATAAATGTTTCAATTGCCGAAAATGTTCTTAGTGTTGTCCAAAACAAACAAAAAAATAATATTTTACAATTGTGGGAATTCTGATTTGGTGTTGTTGACGTTCTTATCAGAAGAAATAAAAGAGGTTATCTTCGTCAACATACTACAGTATGTTGACGAAGATGACCTCTTTTATTTCTTCTAATATGTTACAAACTGTAATGTATAAAAGGACAAACATCGAAAACAAATATATCGTATTTCGCTCATATACGACGTGATGCACTTCATTTGGCCATGGCAAATATTTTAGAAATGAGAGTCGTAACACGGTGTGAACTAAGTTGTAGATGATGCTGAAATCAGTTATTGCTTTTGCTTCTTTGTGTTATTACCACTAGATTTGGCGATATTGACACACCTGTGAAACTTTAAGAGAAAGTATACATTTTTTCCATTATCATTATGAAGTTCTTTGTAATAGAAATACAATGATATGATCAATGTCTCCACTGAAACTGTAGAAAACTAGCAACCTCCCCCTCCCTCATCATGCGACACAGAGTATGTAATTTTGACGATCTACGAGAAAAAAAAAACTCTGTATGGAATAAATTCCTCTTTGCTTTTGGAGTTCTAGTGCATAAATCACGTACAAATAAAGAAATATCATTACAATTCACATTTTTACCAAATAGTTTGTAAAATATTTAAGAAATTTGAATATTTCTATTATCGCGCATAACCAACGTGGACTTTCTTCAAGATTACATTTGTTTAAAATTATTATACACAATATTTTAATTATACAAAATTACATTGCGAAGTAAAATGAGTAAATAAAAAATAAAATGAAAAAATATAAAAAATAACTGAAAGTAATGTATAAAAATTGTGTATCATATTAGTTTGAATCACTGCTCGGGTATTCTTTTGAATATGGTGTTTCGTTTGCCTTGTTTGTTGATTATAATAATACCAAAAAATTTTGTTTTACTTTTTGGGCGCATTTGAAATTCTGGCGTGAGCTCGAAATGAAAGGGACTGAGCTGAAGAGAAGTCTCTGAAGCAAATCCGTATTGTGACTGCTCTTGACTTTCTCTGGTGAATAATTATCTGTATTGTTTACTACGCTTATTTCTGGATTCCTGGGCTTCTTCAGAGAACTGCCCGATCGGCAAAACACATGACATAATGTCGCTTTCTCAACTTTGCTTCTTGATGTACTCGTATTTGTATAGTTCTAGTGGATTGAAAGATTATTTTCACCATCAAATTAAGTGCCTGATCAAGTGATAATGATGGAGGCTTTTGAAGAAGGAATATTCGGACTTTCTTAATTATAGTTCGCTTGTTTGAAGAGGTTTTTCAGAGCTCCTCATAGCAGTCGAATCCCTTTTGCCATCCAATCTTAGTTTGATTTCAGTGGCCACGGATAATTCTTCTGTGCTAGTTGTGTTTACAAGATGATTCAATTTTAGTGCCTTACCTCTAATTCCATAGACTCTGAAATACTTTTTAGGTCTTCCAGATCTATGAATTTTTAAATTAACGCTTTCAATATTTTTCATTAAATTTTCTCCTCGTATGTGTCCAAAGATGTTACAAAATTGGTGCTTGTCCTATTTTCGGCAAAGTCTTTGATTTTCGAAAATTGTCAGAAGTGAACATTGGAAAAGTATGATATTAATAATACAGACTTCGTCTTAATCAAAATCTGTTCTAAAAAATCAGATATTTAAAGAAGACCATACACACATTTTTGAAAAAAACGAGTCGTTTTCGCATAGTTTGTGCTTGAAGTTAATGCAATTTATTAAAAAAATATTTTCTCAAAAACCACTCCACATTATTTCTTTAATTTTTCCCACGAATGCAACAAATACCCTAAAAAGAACGATTGTCGTTGAAGTTTCTGAATTTTTGAAACTTGCAGAAGTTATAATTAATCCGAGAATTGATTGATTTGGATTGATTTTTTCGTGTTTCCGGCCGCGCCAACTGCTTTAGTCATTAGTCCCGTAAGTGTAGTGCATGTTTTTTTCTCGGGAGATGATCTTCCTACGATGGATGGCGAGATCTGGCGCCGACCTACCGTCGGCTAGTGAGGTTCCCCCTAACCAGGACTCTCCCACCAGTGGGGCACCGCCCCAGCCGGGACACTCTTAGCTCCCGACCGGTCTCCCGGAATATGTGGTAGTGTAGTGCATGTTAGTGTGTGTGTGTGTGAGGGGAGAGGATATGACAAGGAAGAGGTAAGAAAGACAGCGCGCGCTCCGTGGTCCGTGTGATAGGGTACTGCTCCGGCATTCGCCTGGTGTTGATCGGAGAAACCACGGAAAACTACCGATCAGAGCAGCCGGCCGCTAGAATTCTCCCCCAGACAGCGACTGAATTCGACCTAACTGAAAAGCTAGTGTCGAAAATCCTGCCGCCGTCAGGACTCGAACCTAGGACCTCCCGGTCAGAGGCGCTGCAGTGACATCAGTTGATGCACTGAGCTACCGCTCCCGGTATTAATTAATTAATTAATCGCCTACCTGGATGACCGAGGTGGCTAGGAGCGAGTACCGACTCAGCGCTTCGGTCCGAAGGGTCGCGGGTTCGCGTCCCGCCGTGGGCATGGTTGTTTGTCCCTTGACTTTGTATGTGTTGTCGCGGAGGGCATCGCGTTCTGCTGATCCCAGATCAGAGGAGCCCGCAAGTGTGTTGGGCTAGTGTATGGTCGAATATGCGTCCCATCGGGACGTAAAGGGTAACCGGCTGTTGGCTGGATAAAAGCCCTAGAAAAAAAATTAATTAATCAATCCAAGAGGGTATGTGATGTTGAGCACCACTACTTCCATTTAAGTTAGGACGTGGACCCATGTCCCGAGAGGCTACGCTCTCAATTGTTGCGGTGGGAGGAGGAGGAGGAGGAGGGAGTTCCTGAGATGAGCGCGATAGGCAGCAAAGTCGGAAGTGGGACATCACGTGCTTGCTAGGCACATTGTGCGCCGCTTATCTTCTTGGTTGTGCTGCCGGCTGCACACGGGGCTACGTCCGGAGGTCGTCTTTGTTGCTGTCTGCTATGACCATCTTAATCCGTGGGCGAGCAGGACTTTTCGAGTACTTAATTTTCGAATGAGCATGCCTTCCCTCTCGATTTAGCATTGTTTCAATTGGTATTGATAAATGCCGCTGCCAATCTTGAATGAATTACACAATATGTAATCAATGTTCACGTGTTTTTGTTTTACGTTTGCGAGAAAGCTCATCTTCTTAGATTTAATGCACAATTGACACGTTCCCACAATTCACAACTCCCATTTAAAATGTACGTCCACACAATAAACTACAATAATGACGATATATGTTTAAAATGATTCAGTCGTTATGGAAAATATATTGAATGTTTTGTGCTTTTTGGTACAAGTTCTCCAAATATTAAAATCGGAGGATGCAATTACAATTTGTGAAATCATCAGTAAAAGGAGCTCGACGCGGGAATCATATATGATACAAATTTTTGGTAAAAATAATTCATGTGCATAACGTATGATACCTTGAATAACGAACGTGTTAAGATGAGTGATTAAATATTGATTAAATATTGTAAAACAGGGTGTAGAGTAAAGAATTTGATAGAAATGGTCTGCTATTTTACTTATGTGTTCGTTTAGTGGCAATATATTTAGCTCGCGATGAATTCGGGAGTTTGGAATAAGCCATGGTCCTCTGCTTTGAGAGTTTTTCTTAGAAACTTATTTTGGAATGCAACTAACTTTTGGGGGTTACTGAGTGCTACGCCACCCCATATCGGACATGCATAGGTTAGAGTGGGTTGAATTGTTGATTTGTACAGTAATATTCGGTTTCGATACTAGTGGCAGATCGAGAGTTAATTAAGAGGAACATTTTAGAAGTTTTGACCAAAGATTTACGTTGCATGGATATGGTTCGATAAATTGAGCCAGGAAACAGGGTCGACTCTTGCGACTGGCTCGTCCGTAGCAAGGCGTGAGAGCGCTCGGGAACGCTGGATTCTGCACTGAAACTGAACACAGCACTCAGATGAAACAACACATGAAATGAGCGCTGAAACGCTCTCGCAAAAAACACACACATTGGCATAATCACTTTACGGTTATGTGAGTGATTCACCTGGTATTGAGCAGTGCTCTTCACTGGAAATGTCCCCAGGGGAGCGGTACATACCATAAGAGGCTCTGGTAGGACATTTAGGCTTCTATAGTTGCGTGGTGTAAAGCCGAAAAGCTAGCTCCATCTAAAAGATTGATTGATTGTTAGTGTTTAAGGGCGCGTTAACTCTAGGGTCATTAGTCCCGCAAGTGTAGTGCGTGTTTTCTTGTTCGGGATGTGGCTGCTCGGGGAAGTTCCCCGCTGTATGGTGAGATCCGACGCCGACCTACCGTTGCCTAAGGGAATTTTCCCAACCAGGTATCTCCCACCAGCGGGCCACTGCCCCGGACTAGACAAGCTCTAAACTCCCGACCGGTCTCGCGGCATGTGTGGTAGTGTAGTGCATGTTAATGTGTGTGTAAGAAGAGAGGATAGGACAAGGAAGAGGTCGGAAAGATCCGTGGTCCGTTTGTTAGGGTACTGCTTCGGCATTCACCTGGTGTTGATTGGAGAAACCACGGAAAACTACCAATTAGAACAGCCTGCCGTAAGAATTCTCCTCAAAACCATTAGAGATAAAAAAAGTAACTAGTACGGAAAAGTCTTTGCAATTCTGTTTCACCACTAGTTCTCTAGCATGGGACTGTAATACGAAATTTCTTGTCAAAAAACCGCTTTTTTTTCGCAGCATTACAATATATCCTCTATACTTAGTATGCAAGAAAGTAAAAACACTAACACTTGGGGTTTTCTAACGAGGTAGCTGAGGGTATTATCTTCCATATGGAATTTGACACGACTTTTGCGTCTTTCTCGGTCCTGCCGCAAGGTGTCGCATGATCGCAACAGTATCAAGCAGTGCTACAGATCAAGCGACTCCAGCGGCACGACCGAGAAATACACAAAAAGCCGTGCCATATTCCATCTTGAACATAATACACTCAGCTGCCTCGTTAGAAAAACCCAACTATACATTGAGTTTTGTTAACTGCATTTCCGTCTCCCAAAGCGCACTCGTAGACAGTGTGTACAGGCGGGTTGAAGGACGCAATCAATCTCTCAATCCAGGAAGTAGAAAGCATTGCAGTTCCTTCCATCTTAAAAATACGAACATTATTATCACTCCTGTTTTTAAACAATCCTTTCCGTGCTTCAAATCCTGAACTCTACTTACTGCGTTAAAATAAGTTTGCAGGTTATGTCATGCACTTCATTTCTGCTTTTATAACTTTGCATACTATAATGTTCGCGTATTTGTCAATGGTAAAAATTTAATTACTTCAAATATTAGATTTATTGACGCAGGACACATGATGCAACGTGCGAACCGTACAACATGAAATTACACTCGTGTCAAACGTATAAACACAGACAGCTGTCCAAATTGAATGCCTTCTCGACAGGCTCGAAATTAAATAAGCTTTCACCAACGGAAAGCCATATTGACTTATGGCCGCATATGCATACATTCTTAAGAACCAACCTCGGAACAGGTCAGGTAAATCACAACACAACGAAGGAAGGTGGAGGGCGACTGGTCCAGGCTCATCCGCCGGGCAAGTGATAAATTACAAGAAAATGAATGTCAATGGCCGTTAAACAGAGGGCAGCACCGCCGCGGGCGCAGGGGGAGGAAGCAACAAATCGCTCTGTGGAGTTGAAATTCACGAGGCAGCGAGCGCAGGTGAGCAGCTCGTACGGTTCCCATCAGCCGCTCCAGCACGTGACGGATTGGGCGACGACGCGCCGCCGGACAGTTATTAGGCACGTACTTAGTACGCGGTTAGCAGACCGGTAAGTCTTCGAGCGGACCATCAATGGCTCGCCACCAACTGACTTCGCCGACAGCAGTGGTAAATGGTATAGAGGATTTTGACGTGAAAGGAAAATAATAAACTAACATTGCTGCAGTTTCACATAATGTGATTAAATAATTCTTAGCAGCAGCTGAAATGAACTTTAGTGCAAATAGTTAGAATTTGAAATAATGCTGTTAAACTAATCGAATATGCACTTAAAGTTTATACGACCAAGAAAATAATAGAAACAAATGTGCATAAAATTTCAGTCAAAGAATTTTAAATTCGTATCACTATATAATAAAAAAAACAGTTATTAGGCACGTACTTAGTACGCGGTTAGCAGACCGGTAAGTCTTCGAGCGGACCATCTACGGCTCGCCACGAACTGACTTCGCTGACAGCAGAGGTAAAGGCAGGGTTGCCGGATTGGGAATTTTTTTTGTTATGGAGAAAGAATAAATGGATGGGGAAATGTGTGGGGATATTTTGGGGAAATAATTTTCATCGATATAGAAGTAGAATTCAAGATAACGAGATAGAAATCGAAATCGAAATAGAAATATTATTCTTTTAATAATAATGAATAAAAAAGAGACTAAAGACATATTCTCTCTCATTTTTGTTTCAAAAAGAGAAAAATAAACGGTAGACAAAGAGAAAGGAAAACAAGAGAAAAACGAAGACAGTTTATGGCTTCGAACACCTCAAAGAATGATGATTGGTTAATTTGAATTTAAGGGGACAGCCTGAGGTCAGGCTGAATGAACTGTCAGGGACAGCTAATGACATTGGAGAATATTTGTCATTTCAAAGTTAGGTAATTTTGTTTCATTTAAGAGGTTATTTGCAAAAATTCCGTAGGCGTTATGGGGTAAGAGCTGGCAAAATATCTGGCAACCCTGGATAAAGGTTGTAGAGTATTTTTAAGTTTCTTGAAAAGAAGGTAATAAACTAAAATTGCTGCAGCACATTATGTGAATAAATAATTCTTAGTACCAGGTGAAATGAACTTACATAATAGTTAGAATTTTAAAGAATACTGTTAAACTAAACGAATATGCATGAACATTTTCCACGATAATGAGAATAATAAAAACAAATGCGCAGAAAAGTTCAATAAAGTATTTTAAATTCATATCACTATATAATAAAAAAACAGTTATTAGACACGTACTTAGTACTGCTCCAGCATTGTCCTGGCATTGATCGGAGAAACAACGGAAAACTACCTACCATAGCCGCCAGCCGCTAGAATTCTCCTCCAGACAGCGCCTGAAATCGACCTAGCTATGAAGCTTTTAAATTCGAGGGGACATGACATCTGTCAGTTGGATCGGGTAATATCCATTTCAGAGAAATACTGCGAACCTTTTAGGCGCTAGAGTTTTCCATAGAAAAATGAAGAAACAATTACTTTTTCGTTATCAAGCACCCTCAAAATGTGTATTTCCGTCAAAAACGTGCATCGATTTTTTTCAACATCACATAACTTTTTCTATACTACGCGGAAGAGAAAGTAAAAAAAAATATAGCCTTTCAAATTCATCCCCAACGGAGCATTCCAATAATTACACGTCCTAAACTTTAAATGGATATGTCGGTGACAGAGCAGGTGGTAGCCCTGTCGGGAGAAGTGGCTCTTTTGTTTTGCAGTGGGCGTGGGGTGGGGAGCGCTCTCGGGCGACGTCGTCGTGGTTTTTGGCGGAAGAGAATGCGACCGCCAGCGACAAGGGCCCTGGACGCAACTTGCTCTCCAAAGCCGACACGCACATTCCTGCTGGGCTACTCACCTCTCGTTGGCGTTCGTCTCTTCTGTTCGCGCCGCGCCGCGCCGTTCGGACTTCCGCCTCTGAAGTCTGCGCCGCGGATTCTTCCATTGCCTCTGTTGCTTCGTACTTTTTTCAATTCAATTCAATTCAACTCATTGATCCCATGAGGCCAATGCTCTTCCGGCTGATTCTTCAATTGCCTCTGTTACTTCGTACTTTTTTCATTTCAATTCAATTCAATTCAATTCAATGATCCCATGAAGCCAATGCTCTTCCGGCTGATTCTTCAATTGCCTCTGTTACTTCATAGGTTTTTCAATTCAATTTAACTCAATGATCCCATGTGGCCATGCTCTTCCGTCAGATTCTTCTATTGTCTCTGTTACTTCATACTTTTTTCAATTCAATTGAATGATCCCATGTGGCCAAGCTCTTCCGTCTGATTCTTCAATTGCCTCTGTTACTTCATACTTTTTTCAATTCATTTCAAATCAATGATCCCATGTGGCCATGCTCTTCCGTCTGATTCTTCAATTTCCTCTGTTACTTCATACTTTTTCCAATACAATTCAATTCAATTCAATGATCCCATGTGGCCATGCTCTTCCGTCTGATGCTTCAATTGCCTCTGTTACTTCGTACTTTTTTCAATTCAATTCAATTCAATTCAACTCATTGATCCCATGAGGCCAATGCTCTTCCGCCTGATTCTTCAGTTGCTTCTGTTACTTCATACTTTTTCAATTCAATTCAACTCAATGATCCCAAGTGGCCATGCTCTTCCTTCTGATTCTTCAATTGCCTCTGTTACGTACGTTTTTCAATTCAATTATCGCATGAGGCCATGCTCTTTTGTCTGACCACGAACATTTTGTTACCCTCCTTTCACCATCTGTCGGAGAGAGAAGGTAGTACTTGGGTGACGAAACAGGCGATTTGAATTTAGCTCAGAGACTTAATTTACGCTTGAGAATTTATACATACAGTATATACGGCCGGCTTTACATCTCCGAAGGAAGGCGTATGAAAGATTTTTTCGCCCTTAGAAGTCCACGGCTTTGATGAGGTTTGAACACGCGAACTTGAATATAACATCATCGGCGCCATCATCGCCAGTTTTTCTCATCAGCTCAGTCGCCACTGCATTTGCTAATCTTACTCGAACCTTACTTACAAAATATTACTTACAAAAACATTACAATCCACTCCCTCACAACTGTGGACTATTTATCACGCTACTATAGGATATTCTTTGTTGCGTCATTACCACGATAACATCACTTAGTTTGCTATTGTTTCAAGCACTTTCACACCACTGCCGTTTCATTTTTAGCCTCATTGTCATTGCAATTAAAATTGAACGTTTATTGTCATTATGTTTTCCCATTCCAAGAAACACTTTGAATCACGGCTGCCTTTTTCGGCCCTTGAACATAGTTTTTTTTAATCCTCTCCATTCTGTCATCCATTCCTCTTGTAAGACAAGTATAGAAAGAACGTGCTTTTCACCGGTTTCCAGCCGGTCTCTGAACGATCCGTAACTTCTTGTGCGTTCGAGGAACTTTAGGCTCAGTTCACCGGCCGAGGCAGTTCTTGACGCAGCAGGTGACACTTCCAAGAACTCTCCAGGAAATTCGGGCGTATGTCCCAATTGGACGGATTAAAAATAAAACATTGGAAATATTTTTAATAAAGCTAGCGCCAATGTAAATAAATCATCAATAAAGATGGTGGCTCCAATATTGCATCCAATTAGTGCTCCATACGAATGTTAAGCTAACGATGTGGGTACGTTCGTTATTTGATTTGTTTTCAATAACAAAGATTTATATAACATTAATATTAATTTTCATTAATATTTTACTTGTAGGAAGAGACCGAAAAAAATTTGAACCTTTGTCATTTTCGAAAAATCAACGAGTTTTCAACGATTGTGAGACCTGCAGAAATTTGGAAAATGTCCAAAGGGGCTTCATGGAAAGTACTCCCCAAAATTAAAATATCAGTTTCAAATTAAAGGGCCCGCGACATCGATTGGGGAATATCAATTTTGGAGAAAATCGGCTGGACGATTTAGACGCTGGCGTTGTTCATAGATGGACGGACAGACATACGTTTTGCCGACATTCGATTTTTCGGTATCAAGAAACCACAAACCATGGATTCTGGCTACACCACGTGTTAGAGGATTTTTTTCTAGATTTAGCAACTGGTTTTATCCACTTTTTCGTTATCAGGGCCTTGTAATATGAGTTTTTCTGCCGTTTTCACGCAGCATTAAATAACTTTCTCTTTACTCCGTTGAGAGAAAGTAAAAAGTAAGTAAAACTAAAGGAAAAATTCATTTAAAAACGACTGGGCTTGTCAATAAATCTAGACCGCTTAAACGATGTCGATGAGTTGAATCGACAGATGAGACACCTTTAAATTCAATTTGCCACGAAAGCGAAGACGTTGATACGGAGAATATCTTATGATTAATTTGATTCGGTCTTCTTGATTCGAATAATTGATCGATTCGATGAAGTGCGATTTCACGTAAAAGAAATAATAATTCGGAACATCTAATGGGGCAGATTGATCTGAAAATGATATTTTTCTTCCTTTTTTGCAAAAGAAATTTAATCATTTCAAGGGTCAATGGTCTATGGTCAATTTTTGATGTGCAAAGAAGTATCTGTTGGTGTGTACAACAAAAATAACCTTTTTTGTGAGTTAAAAGGAAACGGGTGGTATTAAAACAGCACGTACTTACTCGTCCGCATTTTTACGCAAAATTACACGAAAAGTATTCAAATATTCGAAAAATTTTACGTGATCTTACTTCAAATTATATCTTTGAGGAATAGATTTCATCAAGGAAAAAAACTCGATCTTTAATATTTTAGTTCTAGGAAGACTCCGAAAAAATTTTGAACTTTTGAAATTTTCGAAAAATTAGAGTTTTTAAAGAACAGGAGACCTGCACCATTCTCTTAAACGTCGTTTACATTATACAACAACAAAAAATAATAAAACCAATGCAGCCATTTTTTTGAAAATTGGGAAAATGTTCCAAGAGCTTCATGCAAAGTACCCCTAAAATCAAAATATCGATTTCAAATTCCAGGGGCCGTCACATCAGCCAGATTGATTGATGAATATCAATTTTGGAGAAAATCGGCTGAACGGTTTAGCCACAAGCATTGTTCACAGAGACGGACAGACGTTTTGCCGACAATCGACTTTTCGGTATCAAGGACATATACAACATGGATTCTGGCTGTATCACGTGTTAGAGGATGTTTTTTTTTTAAAATTAGCATTTAGATTTGTCTACTTTTTCGTTGACAGGGCCCTGCAATAAGAGTTTTTCTGTCGAAAATTCGCCGTTTTTTCGCACAGCATTACATAACTTTCTCTCTATCGTGGTAGCGGTAGCGTGAAAGTAAAAACAAAACCAACGAGAGAAGTTGATATCAACGCTGCCTTATAATTCCGTATTCAGTCACCAATAGTCAGCAAACTATGGGATCTACGACTATTCAGTGGCAATATGTCAAATTTAAGATAGTCACACGTCACACTTCATGGAAGTATGACTTACGACTATCTCTGAAGTAACCTCAATTCCCCTTCGCGGAATGGAAAAAACGTCGCCGATTTAAATCCCCACGGCGGATCTCTATGGAAAGTTACATGCAGGTTGCCATACCAAATGCATTATTTCTATCCCAAACAGATAGCTCAAAGCGACGAAAAGAAAAGGACGAAATGATATACTTCGCTTCAAAAATAAAACATCACGTCATAATTTCATAAAGAAGTCAACAAATGTTAATGGATATCTTATTTCCGACTCTCCCCGACGCATCCTCTTCATAACCCATCAAGTAGTATACCATATCATCAAAAGATTAAATTTGAGAATCGAGGCAGAGAAATTTGAAATTAAGATAGAATCATACTTCACAACTCGCGTACATAACGTATTGGAGGCGTAAAATTTGGAACGTAGCCAACAGTCATAAAGAAACAGCTCCGATGACAGAGCGTACTTTACTTTCGGAATAGCCTTCAAATGCTTCAGGTGCAAACATATTCCACGAGATTTACATATAACGCCCTGACAACAAACGGTTGCCTTAAACCTGAGCGAGTCTCCTCCGGATATTTTCTCAGCAGCCAATGGGCGTTGCGCGAGGAAGACGAAGGCGAGCGATCTGGGCGCCCACGGTCACCGCCCACGCCCCCCCATTCCGTGCACATGACTTCTCCTCCCCCCCCGGCTTTTTTCGAGTTCCCCCCTCCAGAATCCCTGGCAAGGCGGTAATTTATTTTCCTTTCGGGCCAGTATAATCTGCGCGCACGCCGCAACACTACTTGGATTTTGCGGTAGAGGAGTGGGAGTACTTATAATCTAGCTAAAGCTAATCTTACAACCAACTTATAGCTAGCATGGCTTAACTAAACTATTTACAGAATGCGCTTTGGCCGTTTCCTTAGGTCTCGAAAAATGTTTAAATTGTAACTGTCCCGTTTTAGTTTGAACTTTTTTTATTTTCATTCACGTTTACACTCCAATTATCGCACCGATTCACTGGGTGCGGTGGCTCAGTGCATCAACTGATATCACTGCAGTACCTCGGACCCAGAGGTCCTAGGTTCGGGTTCCGAGGGTGGTAGGATTTTTGCCACATTTCGATATTGTCAGCTAGGTCGAATTCAGTAGCTCGAGAATTCTAGTGTTCGGCTGCTCTGATCGGTAGTTTTCCGTGGTTTCTCCGATCAACACAAGGCGAATGCCGGAGTAGGACCCTCACAAATGGGCCACGGACCGCGCGGGATTATTCCAACCTCTTCCTTGTCCTAGCCTCACCCCTTACACAGTCACTTACACTAACATGCACTACACTACCACACATGCCGGGAAACCCATTCGGGGACTTAGAACTTGTGCCGGCAAGGGCGGTGCCCCACTGGTGGGAGATACCTAGTCGGGGAAAACCCTGCTAGTTGACGGTAGGTCGACGCTGGATCTCGCTATCCAGTGGGGGAAGATCACTGCCACCTCACGATGAAAGAAAAGGAACCCCACGTACGGGTCGAATAACCTCTGTAGTTAACGCGCCCGGAATGACCAATCAATCAATCAATCAATCAATCAAAACCCATTTACAGAATGCCGCTGTCTGGAGGACAATTCTAGCGGCCGGCTGCTCTGATCCGTAGTTTTCCGTGGTTTCTCCGATCAACACCAGGCGAATGCTGTGCCCTACCAAACGGGCCACGGACCGCGCGCTATCTGTCCTTCCTCTTCCTTGTCCTAGCCATTACACACACACACACACACACACACACACACACACTTACACTAACATGCACTACACTACCACACAAGCCGGGAGCCCGGTAGGGAACTTAGAGCGTGTCCCGGCTGGGGCGGCGTCGGATCTCACCATTCAGCGGGAGATCACCGCCTCCTTCCGCCATAACACATGCACTGCACTTACGGGACTAATGACAGTAGCAGTTGACGCGCCCGGAATCAATGAGAATGGCGCTTTGGACGTTTCCTTTGATCTAGAAAAAAGTTACTTATAAATGACTCGTTTTAGTTTGAACTTTTTTTTCTTGTTATTGTAATTTTTATTCTCATTCACACTCCAATTCTCGCATTGATTCGCACTATTTACACTGATCTCGCATTGTATTACGCCCTCCCCTCCACGCGGTTGCCACAAAGGCCGAGCGCGGCGCCGCGCCGCGAGAGGGTGCAGATGAATGGGGTTCCGTGGCTGGCTGGTGGGAGACGGGGCTAGCAGAAAGATATGGAAAAAGATGTTAATAAATTTACGAAAGGGGAAATAGGGGAATGATATTGTATTAGGGGAAATATAAAGTGATGATTGAAAGTGTGTCTTCGGACCTTCTTACTAAATAGAGGAAACAATATGGAAAAGAGTGAAGGAGAGGAATAAAAGAAGGAATACGAGAATTAGAAACACACATGACGTACTGCGAAGCTGGCTAAAAAACGAGAAAAGGAAAAATAAATTTAAAAATATAATAAGAATGTGATAAAGGAGAATTTAAATAATAAAATAACCTCATACGAAGATAAAACCGAAGGGAGAAGTTGTGGAGTGACAGTAGGTAATGAGCAAAGGCCACGAGAGCGAGGATTTGAAACACACAGGACGTATTGTGAAATCAGTTAAAACTAGTAGAGCTACAACAAATATGTTCTCGCATTACTTCTAAATCAACAAACTTCGAGAGTTCAACGAATATGAGGTCCGCGCCATTGTTTTAACAACTTCTCCTTTTATCCGTGAAAAAAAATAAAGAAAAAGTTTTGGGTAGATTTTGAGCAAAAATGTTATATTTTTTAATTGCCTAATTTCGCGCCAAATTACACAAAAATACTCATATTTTCGAAAAACTGAACATGAACATATTTTAAAGATCCGTCTATAAGGGAGAGTTTTCTTTAAGGGAAAAATATATTTCATCAACATTATATTTTTTAAATATCACTGTGGTATGAATGCACCCAACTGAGAGTAAGGAATTTCTTCAAATGATGCACTGTAGTCTTGATTGATTGATTTTTTTCTGTTTCCGGGCACGTCAACTGCTTTGGTCATTAGTCCCGTTAGTGTAGTGCAGGTTCTTTTCTCGGGTGATGGTGGTGATCTTCCGCCACTGGATGGCGAGATCCGGCGCCGACCTACCGTCTGCTAGCGGGGTTTCCCCCTAACCAGGACTCTCCCACCATCGGGGCACGCCCCAGCCCGGACAAGCTCAAAGCTCCCGACCGGTCTCCCAGAGTATGTGGTAATGCAGTGCATGTTAGTGTAAGTGTGTGTGTGTAAGGGGAGAGGATAGGACAAGGAAGAGGAAGGACAGATCGCGCGCGGTCCGTGACCCGTTTGATAGGGTACTGCTCCAGCATTCGCCTGGTGGTGATCGGAGAAACCACGGAAAACTACGGAACAGAGCAGCCGGCCGCTAGAATTCTCATCCAGACAGCGACTGAATTCGACCTAGCTGCAAAGCTAGTGTCGAAATGTAGTCTGGAATGACAATGGAACGGCCGGTTGTTTGCGCTGTAAATAAACGAAAGAGAAAAAATACAAAAGTCGATATCGCAAATTCTTTTTGCGAGAAAGTGAACACCGAGCGGAGGAGACGGCAGTGTGTTCGAGCTGAATGCGCCCTCGTGCACTAGACGCAGCAGCCACGTGCAGTGTGGCTGCAGCGCGAGGGGGCGGGGCGGGGCGGGGCGGGGAAGGGGCGAGTGGAGGCGGAGGCGGAGGCCATTGTGCCGGCCGCCGCCGCCCCGCACTACATCTTCCAGCTCCGCGCGCGGGCGCTGGCGTGCGTGCGTGCGTGCATGCAAGCGAGGGTCGGGCCCGGGCCGCCTCAGGGCACGCCACGGCAAATGGATCGCCGCGCGCAACACAATCCTCCGCCTGCGCCCGCGCCCGACCATTGTCTGCCGCCACTCCACAACTTCTCTCTCTTTCCTTCCCTCTTCCTTACTACATGAATTCTCTTCCCCTTTATCTTTTTCTGTACTTTTCATACTCCTTTCTGCATGAATTCTCTTCCACTTTATCCTTTTCTTTACTTTCCATACTCCTTTCTACATGAATTATCTTCCTCTCTATCCTTTTCTTTACTTTCCATACTCCTTTCTACATGAATTATCTTCCTCTTTATCCTTTTCTTTACTTTCCATACTCCTTTCTACATGAATTCTCTTCCCCTTTATCCTTTTTTGTACTTTCCATACTCCTTTGTACATGAATTCTCTTTCCCTTTATACAACTTCTCTCTTCCCATTTATCCTTTTCTTTCCTTACTTTCCATACTCCTTTCTACGTGAATTCTCTTCCCCTTTACCCTTTTCTGTACTTTCCATACTCCTTTCTGCATGAATTCTCTTCCCATTTATCAATTTAAACGGACGATAAGAATATGCTAAAAGAGAATTCATGTAGTAAGGAATATGGAAAGTAAAGAAAGAAAAGGATAAATAGGAAGAGAGAAGTTGTATAAAGGGGAAGAGAATTCATGTAGAAAGGAGTATGGAAAGTAAAGAAAGGGATAAAGGGGAAGATAATGCTCTACAGTCCTGAAGAGGACCGTGATATGTCGGTCGAAACGTCGGCACCCCAGCCTTCGACGCGGCGTCACCCGGACAGCTCAGATCATGGCTGGCCGCGGAAGCCTACGATATCATGTAATAATTCTAAGATTTTCAACTGCCGTGTTGCAGCACTGACATTTTCGTCTTGCAACATGACATTTCGTCAAACGAAGATCTGAAAATTCGATTTTCCAATTTCAAAGATTGCAAAATCTACGCCAAACTACACAGATTTCTAAAAAATCCACATGAAATCTTTTCTAAAAAATCGGTTCTTTAAAAATGTTCAATTATCAAAAACATCTCTACCATGAAAATTTCAGTTTTACAATGTTAAATTTCGCAATTTTTGCAATACAAAGAGTGCTGAAAGTGGAAAGAGAACCAATTACGTTTCCGTTCTTTGCTACATACAAGAAGAAAATTTGAAGAAAAAAATTGGAGTCGTTTTTCAGAAAATATTTGTTTAAAAATTGCCTTTGTTTCACGTAAAAGTACCCGGAAATTACTCGTATTTTTTAAAAATTGTACATAACCTTACTTCCAGATCTGTTTTGGATGAGAATTTTTCATTAAACTAGTACATATTTTCTCGCATGATTGGAAACAGCAACGTAATTTTGACATATTGCAATTGCTGCGCTACTAGCACCTCAGCTATTTCTTGAAAACTTCAATTACAACCCATTCAAATAAAGCGCCTGTGATGCCTATCTGCATTTATTTCTTTAGTCAGAAGCAGCAATCATTTCTTACTTTTACAAATGAAACAAACGGGAATAAATTTGACTGTTGCAATACATCAAATTATACAGAAGCGAGCAATGCACTGTTGCCAGCGCGGCATTGTCAAAACTACGCCCAATTCGTTTGGCATAATATATGCTTAGGCGAATATTTTCTTATCAATTCACGGC
This sequence comes from Teleogryllus occipitalis, assembly GCA_011170035.1. Taxonomy (NCBI): domain Eukaryota; kingdom Metazoa; phylum Arthropoda; class Insecta; order Orthoptera; family Gryllidae; genus Teleogryllus; species Teleogryllus occipitalis. The sequence goes on along the minus strand of BLKR01001674.1, from coordinate 21,334 downwards.
AAAAACGCTTATTTCCATCTGTATTCAGATTTCAACTTGTTTACGAGGTTAGTCGTAGAACATCATGCACAGTTGATAAATAACTAACTATAATAGTAATAAACTACTAATTTTCTACGATTTGAAATATTACTTTAATTTATTACCGTCTTATTATATATTGACACCGCCTCAAACGAAGCGCAGGAAAATAAAACTTTAAAGTTGAATCAAATTATTCAGTAATTTTATTTCAAAACTTTTTGTTAGCTAGTCTGTTGCCAAACTCATCTAATGTAATAAACATTTAAAATATTAAAATGAACCCTTTAACTAGCATTTTACTCGGCAACGTCCGGTGAAATAAACCGAATTCATTAGCCTTGTAAACGTGATCTACAGTCAGTTCTTCGTTTTTTATAAAGTCTTCAAACTATTTTTTTTTTCACTTCAACATCATATAACAAGCTTTATCCAGTAATTATGAGTTGTCGCACTACATGCCGTTTTTTGTTTTTTTTTTTGTTTTTTTTATCTCTCATGTAGCCCCTAGATAGCTGTAAAATCCAGGTCTCCATAGGACAACAGATTTTTCTAGCTCAATTCTTTCTAAAACCTCATTCAACGGCAAAGCAGCCGTTTTCACGCAATTTCTCAAAGGATTTGTAAATAGATATATGTCACAAAAGCCGTCATGCGTGATATGAGCCGCAGCTCGGTGGATATTCAATGAAATTTTCCAACTAAGATTAAATATGATCACTCTAATTTTCAAAATAATTGTGATTCCAAAGTACTCTGGAAAAATTTGTGCAGGTTAGGTATTAGAAAAATTCGAAATCTAACAGAAATAAATCCGTCCCTTGATTCCATGAATTATGCTTTTGTTCATCTTCCGCAACCAATCTATCGTTCAAATTTCTTACATTATCCACGATACAAAGCATGGAGATTGGTATTAAAAACACTTCTTACTTCGCCTCAGCAACACCCACAGACGTCATTAAACTCATTTTGCGTCAAACATCAAACGCATTCGGCTCCAAGGGAACGAAGTTGCTGAAACTCGGAGCTGAAGTAGCACTCCCGACAATAGTGGACATAATTATTTTTTCGCTAATGAGCGGCGAATTTCCGTCGGCCTGAAAGATAGCACTTCTTCCCCTCCTAAAATGCATCAATCTTAGGACACCCGTTGATTATCGTCCCATCAATATCTTGTCAACAATACCGAAAGTTCTTAAAAAGTTCACCAGAAAATAGACCGAACATCACCTTCAAAATTTCAGTATTTTAAATAAAAAGTAGTCGGGCTTTAAATCCGGCAAAAGCAAAGGAAATGCACTCCTTAGTGTGATAGAAGACGCAGGACGTGTAACAAATAATCGTTAAATTACAACTCTCGTCCATCTCGATTTTAGCAAAGTATTCGATTCTGTTGACCACAATATTTTGTTAGTCGAATTAAAAAAACATTGGACGTTCTGTATCCATATTCAAATGGTTTTCCAGCTACTTTTTCCCTCACGAAAAATCCATGACTTCGATCGGATTTGAACACGCAAAATTCGGCATTGCATTCCGCTACGTTAACGGTAATCCGTTACGTTAACCACCCGTACTAATTTCCCACCGGTAAACTTCAGGTTACCCTTATAGGTACCCTTACAGAATTCCCTGATATACGTATGTATACAAGGAAATAAACTAGTGGTTCTATAACAGTGCGTACTTTCTCGCCTTTAGTAACGCTTACGTAATATTATTATACCGCAATTTCTGTTCTTATTAACACATCTCAGACATCACTTACAAAACGCATTACAAATCTTAGAATAGTAAGAGCAAAAACTAATTTTTAAATGATACAAAAAAATTAATGAACTGCACTGTTCTGTTTCTAAATATACAACATGCTAGATGAAGTAATTTATTAAACATAGTAACAATATTTATCTACTTTTTCGTTACCAGGGCTCGGCAATAAGAAGTTATGATGAAAAATCGCCGTTTTCCCCCCGCAGCATTTGAATAGCATCTCTATACTGCGTAAGCACTAGCAATTGTTCGCTACCAGGTCCCCGTGATAAGAGTTATTCTGTCTAAAATTCACCGTTTTTTCGTGCAATATTACATAACTTACTGTCTAATTCGTAGCGAGAAAGTAAAAATTGAAGAGGGTCGATGAATCAAGCCATTATTTTAAAAGGGGTGAAAGCAGGTGAAAGGCCGGGCTCCCCTGGTGTAGTGTTACGCCCAGATCAGTCCATCAGCGGCCGATCGCAGCTGCTCGGGAGCGAAGTGAGGGGGGCGGCGTGGGCGGAGGGGGCGGGGGGGGGGGAGGCGCGTGGCGGCTTTCGCGAGCGCGCGCGTGGCCCATCCATCGCCCGTGCGCCTATCGCCCCCGCATCGCCGGGAAGTCCGGGTCGGGGCGCGTGCTATCGCCCATCGCCCATCGCCCGGCGTCGACCCCTCGCAGCGGCGATGTTGACCGAAGCTGACCGGGCGCAGCGGGGGAGCATGCAGCTCATTTCTCAACCCTTTCACCGCTCAGGGCATCAACTGATGTCACTGCAGTCTCTCTGACCGGGAGGTCCTAGGTTCCCACTCCCCACGGCGGCAGGATTTTCCACACTAGCTTGTGAGCTAGGTCGAATTCAGTCGCCGTCGGGAGGATTTTGATTGATTAATTGATTTGTTCGTGTTTCCGGGCGCGTCAACTGTTTTGGTCATTAGTCCCGTTAGTGAAGTGCATGCTTTTTCTCGGGAGACGGCGGTGATCTTCCCCCGCTGAATGGCGAGATTCGGCGCCGAACATACCGTCGGCTAGTGGGGTTTAGTTTACCTGGGATCATTCGTCATGGGAGGGCAAGTCAGTAGCTGTTTCTGCCTCTTGGGGCTTTGTGAAGTTGCATGGGGTCATTCGTGATGGGAGGTCAGTAGCTGCGTCTGGCTCGTGGAGATTTGTGAAGCTGCCTGGGGTCATTCGTCATGGGAGGGCACGTCAGTAGCACCGACTTTCGCTTGTGGCTTTGGCGACGCTACCTGGGGTCATTCGTCATGGGAGGGCATGCCAGTAGCTGCCACTCACGCTTGGGGCTTTGTGAAGCTGCCTGGAGGCACTCGTTAGGGAGAACACGCCTGAAGCTGCGACTGGCATATTGCGCTTTGACGAAACTACTTGGGGCAGCAGTGTTGGAAAGGACCGTGAACAGCTGCGACGTGTGCTTATAGCTTTGGCGCAGGTGCTTGGGGGTCATTCGTGATGGGAGGGCACGTTAGTAGCTGCAACTGACGCATGGGACTTGGTGAAGCTGCTTGCGGGCACTCGTAATGAGAGGTCAATCCAGTAGCTGCGACTTCGTCGAAGCTGCCTGAGAGCGTTCATAATGGTACGTCAGTAGCTGCACTGGCGCTGGGGGCCTTGCCCAAGCTGCTTTGGGGCTTTGGTTATCTTACCAGCAGTGGCCACGCCAAAGCGTTCAAAGTTGGTCCTTCTTTCGTCTTCGGTCCTTTGTGGCCGAGGTTACAGCTCCGTTTCAACCCTCGCCCGCAAGGAGTGAGGGAGATACTCTTCGTTATCGTCACAGACGTCAGGCGCTTCTCTTCCTTGTGTTACTTATTGAAGACAGGTTACTTGAATAGGTTACTCGCCTTCGGTTCATTGTGGCCGAGGCTATACCACCCGTTTCAACTCTTGCCAGCAGGGAGTGAGGGAGATACTCTTCCGAATCGTCACAGACGTTCAGTGCTTATATCTCTTGTGTATCTTCTAGAAGACGAAGTGGACATTTGAGTCGGTTTTCGATTGGTGTTTGCCTTCGACTTCCAGGATGTGTTCTTCGGTGCTTCCACAGTCCGGACGCTGGTGAAGCGGTGGCTCAGTGCATCAGCTGATGTCACTGCACTGCCTCTGACCGGGAGGTTCACGGTTCGAGTCCCGACGGTGGCAGGATTTCACCAGCTCAACAATGGTCACCCTCGCAACAGGGCGCGTCTTATCGTCGTCGGTTGTAGTTAGTTAGTTAATACCTTATTTGACATGGCGAGACTCGGGCCATTAGGCCGGCTCTTCCGTCTAACCACGCAAATTTCTCTACGCTCACCACCTAGCAGAGAAAGGAGGTATTAGCTTGGGCGACGAAACAGACGGAAATCAATTTTGCTCAGAGGCTTCTTTTAGGCTCGAGGATCTTTTACATGCAGAAAATCTACTACATGGGACAGCCGGCTTTACTTCCCATCCAAAGGAAGGTGTACGAAGGATCTTTTTGCCTCCGAAGGTTTCGATCGGATTTGAACCCGCAAACTCGGGTACAACAGTCCGGTACGCTGACCGTTATACCTCCGAATCCGCTAGGTTGTAGTGTTTGTGTTTGGTGTGACATGTGCCTCAACCCTTCGTACGGAAGCGACCGGACTCCCGCGCGGTGCGTGGGTCTCTGCGGGGGGCGGGTGTGGGGGCGGGGAGGGACGTGTTAATCCGGCGCGCGCCCATCCGTCTTGCCCCTGCGCGGCCCGCGGAAGCCGCGCGAGCGCCTATCGCGCCATCTCCCATTGTGCGGCGGGCGCGGGAACCCGAGGCGCGCGCATCTACACACAACACAGCGCAACCAACGGCTCCGCCGCCGGCGCCTCCGAGGGCGCGCAGGTGCAGCGCCCGCGACGCGCGGACAAAGCCTCGAGAGAGCATCCGGGGCGGCGGTGGCTCAGGGCATCAACTGATGGCACTGCTGGGCCTCTGACCGGGGGGTCCTAGGTTCCCACTCCCCACGGCGGCAGGATTTTCGACACTAGCTTGACGAGAAGTGGCTCAGAGCATCCACTGATGTCACTGCTATGTCTTTAATCGGGGGTTCCTAGGTTCGAGTCCCAACAGTGGCAAGATTTTCGACACTAACTTGTCGAGAAGTGGCTTGAGACAAGTGGCTCAGGGCATCAACTGATGGCATTGCAGCGCCTCTGACCGGAAGGTCCTAGGTTAGAGCCCTGACAGTGGCAAGATTTTCGACACTAGCTTGTCGAGAAGTGGATCGAGAGAAGTGGCTCAGGGCATCAACTGATGGCACTGCTATGCCTTGAATCGGGGGTTCCTAGGTTCGAGTCCCAACAGTGGCAAGATTTTCGACACTAACATGTCGAGAAGTGGCTTGAGAGAAGTGGCTCAGGGCATCAATTGATGTCACAGCAGTGCCTCTGACCGGGAGGTCCTAGGAATTGAGTCCCGACGGAGGCAGGATTTTCGACACTAGCTTCTCAGCTAGGTTGAATTGAGTTGCTGTCTGGAGGAGAATTCTTGCTGCTGGCTGCTCTGATCGGTAGTTTTCTGTAGTTTCTCCGATCAACACCAGGTGAATGCCAGAGCAGTACCCTACCAAATGGGCCATGGACCGCACGACATCTTTCTTTCCTCTTCCTTGTCCTATCCTCTCCCCTTACAGACACACTTACACTAACATGCACTACACTACCACATATTCCGGGAGACCGGTCGGGAGCTTAGAGCTTATCCCGGCTGGGGCGGTGCCCCGCTGGTGGGAGAGTCCTAGTTAGGGAATACCCCCGATAGTCAACGGTTAAACGGGACCGATTCTCGCCATCCAATGGAGGGAGATTGCCGCTATCTCACGCTGAAAAAAACATGCATTTCACTTACGGGACTAGTGGCCTCAATAATTCACGCTCTGGGAATCACTAAAAAGGAATCAAGCAATCTGGGCTCTGATGCACAGGCTGCCGGGCCCTTATAACAAAATCAGACATGCACAAGTGGCATGTACAAGACCACCACAACACAACAGCCTTAGCGATCTGGGGCTACCCGGGTCGGTTGTACTTTATTATTTCTTACAATTGATTATATTTTTACATAAAGCTTAATCCTCACAATGTCCGCTGTGCAATACGTTCTTAGTCGTCTTCCTGGTTTCGCGTTGTCTCAGAACGTGAACGGTTGTTGTTTTTTTTCTCGCGAATTGGCTATCTCCGCTCCACGTGAACGTGCAACCCACTTGACCTCAGTAAAGTTGATCAAGGGTAGATGCATGTGTCCTCTGTCCGTTGCTTGCGGTTAGCGTGCTCGTTTTGCACGGCGCAACGCCGGGTTCGATTCCCGGTCGAGGCAAATTTGCGCTGTCCTGTGCGCTTTTCTTACGAATGTCCCAGTATCTATTGCTGTGTGACAATGAGTAAGCCCACCCTAGGGGTATGAAGACCGGTATGGGGGAGGGATGTCTTCGTGCTCATCTCGCGGGTCCCTTATCCCATGGCCCAGAGGCTGGGTCACTGCTGGTCAGCCGAGGGCCGAACCGAGTCAATTGATTGATTTTTTCGTGTTTCCGGGCGCGTCAACTGCTCTGGTCATTAGTCCCGTTAGTGTAGTGCAGGTTTCTTTTTCTAGGGAGATGGCGGTGATCTTCCTCCGCTGGATGGCGAGATCCGGCGCCGACCTACCGTCGGCTAGTGGGGTTTCCCCCTAACCATGACTCTCCGACCAGCGGAGCACCGCCCCAGCCGGGACAAGCTGTAAGCTCCCGACCGGTCTCCTGGAATTTATGGTAGTGTAGTGCATGTTAGTGTAAGTGTGTATGTAAGGGGAGATGATAGGGCAAGGAATGGGAAGGACAGATCGCGCGCGGTCCGTGGCCCGTTTGGTAGGGTACTGCTCCAGCATTCGCCTGGTGTTGATCGGAGAAACCACGGAAAACTACCGACGAGAGCAGCCGACCGCTATAATTCTCCTCCAGACAGCCACTGAATTCGACCTAGCTGGAAAGCTAATGTGGAAAATCCTGCCGCCATGGGGAATGGGAACCTAGGACCTCCCGGTCAGAGGCGCTGCAGTGACATCAGTTGATGCACTGAGCTACCGCTCCCGGTCCGTACCGAGTCGAGCCTAAGAACAAAATGAGCTGCACGCGACTATTTTATGGGGAGTTTATACACCCAGTGTTGTTAGCCCTGGGGAATGGGGTGAAATGATAATGATCAAGGACGAAATAAACAATCACAAGCATACAGAGACTCACACAAACACAACCATGCCTGAGGCGGGACTCGAACCCGCGATCATTCGGTTCAAGACCGCCGCGACACTAAGACCTTAGCGATCTGGGCTACTCGGGTCGGTTGTACATGTGTATTTTATTCTTTCTTACAGTTGATTATATTTTTATCACAAGGTTTAATCCTCACAAACTCCACTGACCACACGCTCTTAATCGGCTCTGCGGATTCGATTTGTGTCAGAATTAATGCTGACTAACCGCGAGTGATTTTTTTTCTTGAAGATATGTTAATTTTAAAAATTGAAAAAGAGCGGTAGAATTTAAATAAATTGTAAAATTATCATAAAATTTTGTCGCTTTGGATCTAATTGGAAGCCTTGAGGGACCCCTGGAGAGACATGGGCTGCAGAGCTATGTACCGCTGCACCCTCCAATCCATGAACTTACCTGCAGATCACCGTTTCACAGGTCATCGTTTCATCATTTACCAAAAATGCGATTGATGGAAAAACGTCTGAGGTGGGAGACAATTTTCTCCAGAACCGGTATTCCCCCATAACAGATGTAAACGAACTCCAAGCTCAGGAAGTTTGAAAGGGATATTTTCGAGGGTACTTATATAATTCCTTAACATATTCGAAATTGTTTCAAAAAAAGGTGTACAAGTTTTTGATTAAACAGCGACCTGAAGTAGCGTAGAAAAGTTTTAAAAAATTAGATTTTTTATGAATTCCAGAAGCGTAATTAGAATAGTTGAAGGTAATAACTGAACATTATTTCCGGCAGAGGACAGAACGGAACTGTTCGGGAAGAGGGGGGCGTGGCAAGGATGGAGGACGAAGAGATGAGAGGAATAGTGGAGTGAGGTGTAAATAAAATTACTTTTAACTGAATATTTAATTCATTGGTTTTTCTTATATATTTTGATAAAAATTCATGCCAGGGCAACAACAGGTTATTTCCATAGTTCAGAATTAAGGAGATTTTGACAACGCACCTCTCCATGACCCGCGAATTTTTAGGTACCCTCTGTCATCCTTGGCTTGGGCCGAGGGAAGGCGTGCTTCATGATTGATTTATTGATTGATTGATAGTGATTCTGAGTGCGTCAACTATTATGGTCATAGTCCCTTAAATGTAGTGCGTGTTTTTTGCTCGAGAGTTAGCGGTGGTCTTCCCCCGCTGGATGGCCAGATCCGGCACCGACCTACCGTCAGCTAAAGTGGTTTTCCCCAACCAGGTATCTCCCATCAGCGGGGCACCGTGCCAACCTGGACATGTTTTAAGTCCCCAACCGGTCTCTCGGCACGTGTGGTACGTAGTGCATGTTAATGTAAGTGTGTGGGTGTGTGTGGGTGTGGGTGTGTGTAAGGAATGAGGGTATGACAAGGAAGGACAGATCTCGCACGGTCCGTGGCCCGTTTGTTAGGGTACTGCTCCGGCATTTGCCAGGTGTTGATCGAAGAAACTACGGAAAACTCCCGATCAGAGCAGCCGGCCGCTAGAATTCTCCTCCAGACAGCGACTGAATTCGACCTAGCTGCGAAGCTAGGATCGAAAATCCTGCCGCCGTCAGGACTCTAACGTAGAAGCTCCCGGCCGGAGGCGCTGCAGTGACATGGGTTGATGTACTTGATCGCGCGCCCTCATGCAACACACAGAGCGCGCCGTCGGAGAGCCAGCAGCGCCGCCTGAAAAAGCGCGCGCGCTGGACGTCGCTCCAGGAGGCCTTGGGGGAGCGCGTAACGACGCGCGGCGCTCGTCCGTCAGCGATCGGCTATTCCGGACGCGGAGCGCCTAACGAGCGGCGGGGGCGGTGGGAGGCGGGTGGGGGCGGCGGGCGGCGGGCGGCGGGGTCGGCGGGCGGTGGCGAGGGCGGGCGGGCGGCGGCGGGCGGTGGGGGCGGTGGGGCGACGGGGGCGGCGGGCGTGATGGTGGGGGCGGGCGGGCGGCGGCGGGCGGTGGCGGGGGCGGCGAGCGGCGGGCGGTGGCGGCGGCGGCGGGCGGCGGCGCGGGCGGTGGGCGGCGGGCGGCGGCGGGGCGGCGGGGGGTTGGGCGGGGGCGGCGGGCGGTGAGGGCGGCGGGCGGTGGCGAGGGCGGCGGCGGCGGGCGGTGGTGGGGGCGGCGGGCGGCGGCGGGCGGCGGCGGGCGGCGGCGGGCGGCGGCGGGTGGTGGCGGCGGCGGCGGGCGGCGGCGGGCGGTGGGGGCGGCGGGCGGTGGCGGCGACGGCGTGGGGGGGGGGGGGGGGGGGGGGGCAGCAGGTGCAGCCGGCAGGCGCGTTTTTCAACCCACCTTACACGCGCCTCCCCTTTCGGCCACGCACGGAAAAGGGTGTAGCGCCTTCGTCTACTGGCTTCTTGACCTTAGAGGGCGGTCACTTGCAGAAAGTAGTGGTGGGTTTATTTATTTAGTCGTAAACAGTAAAAAAAAACTGTATGTGACGTATGGGGGAGGAAATCATCTGCGCACGCTTTCTTGAGTTTCAGAACTCCTTCACAACAATTTAACTATTAATAGTTGAAACAAAAAAATATAATAATAATAATAATAATAATAATAATAATAATAATAATAATAATAATAATAATAATAATAATAATAATAATAATAATAATAATACATTTTTTAAAATCCAGAGATTAATATTTCAAAAACTATTTATTTTCGTTCCCGAGTTATAGAAAACTTATTTGTAACTGTAAACGAACTGCAGATTTGATTTTTCTGTATTGCTAACAAAATAGAAACTCACCCTAAGCTCTACTACCTCTACAAGCTAAAGGAGAGCTCAACAAAACGTGAGCATAGTCAAGCTACATTTACGCCCAGAAGCAAATCAAATGGCCATCTCAGTATTTGCTCAATGGATCAGGGAAACTGGACAAAAACCCGATCGAGATGCGGATGTATGATCGAGATGTAAATTTTAATAATAATGCGAATGAATACAATTTTCGAAACTTCTAAGAGCTCACCAAAAATTAGACCTGTGCCATTCTTTTAACCATCCCTTCTATCCGTGGAAAAAAAATTAAATAAAAAATTTGGAGCGGTTGACCACAGAAAAAAATGTTAATTTTTTTTAATTGTCTTTATTTCGCGCCAAATTACATGAAAACTACTCATGTTTTCGAAAAATTGAACCTGCGCTTATTTAAAGACCAGTCTTTAAAATTTCAATAAGGATAAAATCTCTATCTTCAATATTAATGTTGTAGGAAGACGCCCGAAAAGAATTGAACATTTGCATTTTTCAAAAAATCTGGGATTTCAATGTACATGTGACCTGCAATATTCTCTTAGGCGTCGTTTGCGCTATTAAAGGACAGAGTTTGGTTAAAAAATTTGACGCAATGTTTTGGAAAATTTTGAAAATGTTTTTGAAAGTTCATGTGAAGTATTTTCAAAAATCAAAATATTTGCCTGACACTCCCAAAGACTGGAGTTATTTCAGATTGATCGAGGAATATCAATTTTGAAAGAAATTGATATTTCTCGATGAACGATTTAGGGGCTAGTGTTGACCACATACAGGCAGACGGGCAGGCAGACTTTTCGCCGTTTTTTTTTTTTTTTTAAATTTATTTATTGCTTGTTGGGTTGTACATAGTTCAGTATTACACTCTTTCATATGTAATGATGACTTATTACTAACTTAATACTATACTTAACCTAATTCCACTACTGCTACTACATTGGGGTAGATTACTCATGAGAGTATCTACTGTTCACAAATGTTTGAGAATATTTTGAGGAATGAATCGAATGGGTATCTATTGTTTATTCTCGTCTGTGTGTTGTTCGTTGAGGCTAGATTGTATTGTTTTAGTTGGTCTATTGCGTTTATGTTGGAGTAGAAATTATTGGATATGCGTGCTATTTGATAGGTGATTGAGTTCATGTTTAATTCTCTGTGAAGTTGTTGATTTGAAATGAACCATGGGGCGTTGGTGATTGTTCTGAGGAATCTGTTCTGTATTATTTGTATTTTTTTAACGTTGGATGGTGCGGCATTTGTCCATATGGGACATGCGTATAGAATTATGGGTCTTATGATGGTTTTGTATAGGGTTATTGCATTTGTTAATGAAAGTTTGGAGTTTTTATTTAGTAATGGTTTGAGTTGGATTAATCTCACTTTGGCCTGTTGTATTTTAATGTTGATGTGGTTTTTCCAGTTCAGTTTTGTATCGAGGTTTAGTCCTAAGTATTTGATAGGTTGATTCATTGGTGTCCAGTTTATTAAGCTATTGTTTAATAGTAATGGTTGGGGAGTAGAGAATGGTCTTAATGAAAAAATTTTTGATTTTGATTTGTTCGGGTTTAGTTTGATTTTCCATTTTGTTGCCCATTCATCTATTTTGTTTAAATGTTGAATTTTTGTACTGCTATATGACAACGTGCGACTTGATATGAATATTGCCGTATCGTCGGCGAACTGTGCAAGTTGCGTGTAACGTGTGATGGGGATATCTGCTGTGTAAAGATTAAATAGCGTTGGGGATAGTGGTGAGCCTTGTGGAAGTCCTGCTTCTATTGTGCGTGGGTTGGAGCTATGATTGTTTATGGTTACTGTGAATGATCTGTCTGATATAAATTGTGTGATAATGTTTAGTAGGTATTTAGGTGTTCCTATAGTTTTGAGTTTGTAGATTAATCCGGGGTGCCAGACTCTGTCAAAAGCTTGAGATACGTCTAAGAGTATTGCTATTGTGTGTTTCTTTTCTTGAAAGCTAGTGTGAATATATTCAGTTATCCTGAGTAATTGGTGTGCAGTTGAGATATGGTTTCTGAAACCAAATTGATGATTTGGGATAGCTTCTGACTTTGTTAGGTGATTTTTGAGTCTTTTTAAAATTAGTTTTTCAAATATTTTTGAAATAGTTGGCAGGAGACTTATTGGTCTATAATTCGCTGCAAGACTATGATTAGTGTTTGGTTTAGGGATCGGGATGATATTTGATATTTTCCAAGAACGTGGGAAATAGCCTAATCTGAGGGATGAATTATAGATGTTATTTATATGTGCAATTGTGGATGTGGGCAAGTTTTTTACTATTTGGTTGCTAATTAGGTCGTGTCCAGGAGCTTTTCTTTTGGGCAAATTTTTTATGAGGTTTTTAACTTCGGAGGGTGAAATGAATTTTATTCTCTGAGGGACGTCATAGTTTGGTGCTCTATTTGAATCAATTATTGCCTGGTGGTTTGAGTGTACGGATGTATTGTTAGGTTTGAATGTTTGAGCGAAGTGTTCTGCTAGTGCTTCTGCCTTGTCTTGTGGAGCATATTTTATACCTTGTGCCGTGTTGAGGGGTGGCATGGTTATTTTTTTGTTTAGAAGACATTTTGAGAAGTGCCAAAGTGATTTATTTGAGGTACTTAGTGATTCTATTTTGGTGTTGAAGGATTGTTGGGTGTGTAGATTAATTGCTTTTTTTGTTATATGATTTAGGAGATTTAGCTCTTTTTTCAGTTGTGGAATTCTATTGTTGCTCCATAGCCTTCTAGTTTTATTGCGTGTGTTGATTATTTCTATTATTTCTTTGGGTAGTTTCGGTTTTGTCTTAAAGAGAGAATATGTGGGTCTGTTGTCTTGCAAGTGCTTTATTGTGTTTGTTATTATTTCGTTTATCTGCATGACAGATTTGTCTATTTCTAGGGGAGGGTTTAATATTTTGAATTGTGGTGTCTTGGCCTTCACTATTTTCCTGAATGATTCCCAATTTACGTTTTGGGTGTTTAGTTTCTGAGTTGGAGCATGTGGGGGAGGTATTATTTTAGTGGTTATTAACACTGGAAGATGGTCTGAATCCATCTCAAATACTGGGGTTGAATGATAAGCTGTATTTGTGTTAGTAATTGCTATATCTAATATGTCTGGGTGTTTGCTGCTGTCGTGTGGGAAATGGGTTGGTTCGTATGGCGTGAGTGTAGTTAGGTTTAAGTCTGTTATTATTTTAAGTAGTTGAGAGCCTGCATTGTTGGAAACTCTGCAACCCCAGTTAGTATGTTTTGCATTTAAGTCACCTAGTAGAATCATCGGGGTATTCTGTTGAAGAAGGGAAATTATGTTGGTGTTTTTCATTTTAATATGGGGTGGTTTATATGCTGATATTATGGTTGTGATTCTATTATTTATAGGGATTTTAATAGCAACGGTTTCTAACCCTGGAGTGTGAGGTGTGTCAAATTGTATATACGGGATTGATTTTTCGATAAGTATGAGAACTCCTCCCCCTTTTTGATCTACTCTGTCTTTTCTTATTACATTGTATCCTGATAGGTTAAATGTCTTGTCTGGGCTGAGGTGCGTTTCGGTGATGCATGCGATTTGTATTCCTTTATCTTCTAAGAAATATTTTAGTTCATTTTTTTGTTTGAGATGTTATTAGCATTCCAGTTTAGTATGATTAAATCTTTATTACACTGTTCTGGCATTATTGTTATTAAAGTAAGATGTGATTGAATTTTGAATACTGCTTATTATGGTTGGAATGATACTATTGATTATGCCCATTAAGTAATTTGTAATGTTGTTGACTATAGTGTGTATTATTGAGTTTGTGTTATTATTGTTGTTATTATTATTTACATTTTGGTGTGTGTTTTTAGTGCTATGCTGGTTTGTGTTTGGGTTTTCTTGATACGTAAAGCCAGGTATGGTTCGATTATAACGAAGATTAGGAAAATTGCGATTTGTAAGTATAGGGGCAGAAGTATTGTTGTTTGAATTTTCTTGGGGGGCAGTAGTTTTAGAATTGCTTTTGTTGGTCTCTGAAATTTTTTTAAAATAATTACATTCTGCGGACCGAATGTCCGCACGGTGCGGGCCCTTGCAGTTGTGACATGTTGGTGTTAAGTTTTTTTGTGGGCATTTTGCCGTGTAATGGTCTTTAGCACAGAATGCACATACAATTTCATTATTACAGTTGTTTCTTGTGTGGCCGAAGTCCAGACATCTTAAACATTATATTGGCACATTTGTTTTACGTCTTTTTTCAGTTTTGACACACAGATTACATATTGCATTAATTTTTAACACTTCCTCAATACTTTGATGCCCGTCGAACTCTGCTGCAATAACCGGAATGGGGATATTGTCTTTGTATAGTCTTGTGACACTAATCAGTGAAGGATATTTTGGGTACAAATCTTCGTATACCTCTTTCTGAGTTACTGATTGGTGAATGTTTTTAAAAACTACTGAGAATTTCTTGTTTAAGGGATCCTTATAGGTATGGAATTGTCTGGCTGTGCTTAAGAGATATTTGATGGCCTTTCTAAAGTCCGCTATGTACTTGAAAGATAGCTTAATTTTGTTGTTTGCCATGTCAGAGGTGAATTGAGTGGTAATTTGCTTTTTAATCTCTTTGTTGAAGTGATTAATGTTCGGAATGTCTTTCACAAATATGGGGGGAATTTTTATGTTCTCGACTTCGTGTGTTTCGTCGTCGTCCAGGTAGTTGAATCTTTTGTCACGGTCACTATTTTCTTCAAGAGGAGCATATCTATTACTAATAGGCACATTATATTCACTGCTGCTGGGTTGTTTTTTTGATGGGCCGCCTAGGGGGGTACTGTCACCGTGACCTCTTTTTACACTGTTACTGGTCTTATCACTGCCGTGGATGTTGGCGGGGTCGTGGCTTCCTTGGCCGCGGGGCAGGCCGCTGGCCGCGTTGGTTTGACTGACCTTACTGGAGCCTTGTGGTGGGTCGGCGGCTGGAGTACCGTTTCCATGTTCGAGGTTTGTTGCCTGCAGGTTCTGGGTGGTTCCATTGATATGATTGAAGGAGCTGCCTGGTGAATCTGCGAGGATGTGTTGATCCCCGAGTTGCTCGTAGGTGATGTCCATATCGGCTGTGTTGTACAGGAGCTCCATGGCTCCCGCTATGCTCTGACCTAGGTCAGGGCTTGGTGGTTGAAAACTGCTATTAATATTGAAAAATTAATAGCACGACTTTAGCTCGGTTCGCTGCACTTGTAAGTTTAATTATCTATACGATACACAATGTTAAAGTCACTGATACTTGGACAACTGCACTGAGTCAAATTGAGACGTTCTGAGCTGTGCGGAGCACGATGTGAACTGGTCGCTGGCTCAGCGCGGAATGCCACATCGGTCCGCACATTCACAGGTCGTCCCGTACCTTGCCGAACACTGGTTGCTCTTCGTTCTCGCAGGGCTGTCCGGTATCGAAGGGCGTTATTCCCAAGAGCTTCCGTCAATACCTTGTGACATTCTCACATATTTCTCTTATGGAGAACGGTTGTCTTGATGTAGTATGAGCGCTGCTCAAAACGGATTACATTCATCTCGCACTGTAGCAGTCAGACAACTGATTTTTACATTGCTCTCAGTGATATTTGAGACACTCACTGAGCCGACTATTGTTGTGAACATACTATAGAACAACATTTATTTCACGCGACAAATCATATTGTTTTTTTTTTAATTTATTTCTTCTCGTTCGACATTTCTGTCTCTCGAGGAGTTTGATAATAGTACATATACCTATAACATTTTGGATATGGCCATCCATAGCAAGGAGTATTCATTCCTACTCGTAAACATGATATATTTTTGAAGTGTGTTCAGGCTTTAAGGTTTTGTCTGAAGTGTCATGTTGTAAGTTAAGGTAGCGCTAGGAAAGGTGTAGAAAACAAGTTACGGTGGTCTGAGTCTATCCTTAGGAAACCTTGATTTAATACGGGGCCATGAAGCACGACGACACAGATTAAATATTGTGAAACAGGGTGAAGAGTAAAGATTTTTAAAGAAATGGTCGGCAATTTTACTTATGTGTTGGTTTAGTGGCAATATATTGAGCTCGCGATGAATTTGGGAATTTGGAATAAACCATGGTGCCTTGAGGGTCTTTCTTAGGAACTTATTTTGGAATGCAACTAACTTTTGGAGGTTACTGGGTGCTACGCCACCCCATACTGGACATGCATAGGTTAGAGTGGGTTGAATGATTGATTTGTATATTAATATTCGGCTTTCGATACTAGTGGCAGATCGAGAGTTAGTTAAGGGGAACATTTTTGATGTTTTGGCCAAGGCTTTATTAGCAGTTGCGTGGATGTGGGGTTTCCACGTTAGTCTTTTGTCAAATAATACTCCTAAGTACTTCACCGGTGAAGAGGTCCACGGAATGAGATTTCCCTTGATGCTAAGTTCGGGGGGATTTTTCGGTTGGCGTAAATTAAATATTTTTGCTTGGCATTTGGTGTGATTTAGTTTTATTCTCCATTTCTGGGTCCATTTAATATAGCTGTTTAGATCGTTTTGAATATTCTCCTTCGCTATTATGATATCGCTATGAGAGCTGAATAGTGAAATATCATCAGCGTATAATGCAACGTTGGAGTCGCCTTGGATTGGAATGTCGTGACTGAAAATGTTAAATAACAAGGGAGAGAGAACTGAACCCTGTGGTACTCCTGCGGCAATAGTGTGAGGGGTAGATATCTCTGTGTTGACTTTGACTACAAACGATCTGTTCGTGAGGAAACTTTCCGTGATCTTTAGTAGGTATTCGGGTATGCCTAAAGTGCGCATTTTGTATAGGAGTCCTTGATGCCAAACTCGGTCATATGCCTGACTCAAGGAAAACTGTCACTGTATGTTTCTTTTGATGAAAACCGTTAGCTATGGCTTCAGTGATACGCAATAATTGATGGGTGGTGGAATGATTTGGTTTGAATCCGAATTGTTCCGATGGGATTGCTTTTATACTGTTGATGAATTTTATTAGTCTTGTATGGATTAGACGTTCGTATATTTTTGATAAAATCGGAAGCAGACTGATGGGTCTAAAGTTTTCAGCTATCCTTGGGTTTTTCCCCTGCTTGCAGACTGGTAAAATGACAGCTCTTTTCCAAGCGGTAGGAAAATAATTGAATCGTAATAATGCATTAAATATTGCAGTTAAAGCCGCTATAGTTGGTTTGCTCAGCATTTTGATGCAGACATTGTTAATACCGTCGATTCCTGGGGATTTTCTTAATTTTAGAAGTTTAATGACTGAGATGGTTTGCGATGGGGAAATGAATTTTATAGGAAGTGCCGCAGTGGGGATATTAGTACTAAGGCAATTTACTATTTCCGTATTAAACTATACATTGGAAACGGGATGCGGTTTGAATGTGTTCTCTAGATGTACAGCAAATATTTCTGATTTTTCTTCATCAGAATAAATTGTTTCCGAGCCATGTCGTAAAGGAGGAATTTTTACTTTGTCTTTAGTAAGTCTTTTAACGGTTAACCAAAGGTGCCTTGAGCTAGGGTGAATTTCCGCAATAAATTTATTGTAGTTCTGTAGTCGTAATTTATCGAGGAGGGTTTTTATCTTACGCGTTATCTGATTAACTTTTTTCTTAATATATGGTCGCCTTGTGTGTTGCCAGAACCGTCTCAGATTATTTTTTGTTTTAATTAGGTTAATTATATTTATGGGTATTGCTTTCCCTTTTGGAATTCGATAAGGGCTTTTCGCTTGTTTGAAAGACGCGATTATCGCTTTAGAGAATTTTTCTATTTCATTCGCGGTATTAAGATTTTTTGGATATGTATAATTAAGAAGCATTAACTCGGCATACTTATTCCAGTTGGTATTTCCTTTTAATTCATTCACGTTTGTCTTATCGATTGGCAAAGAAAGCGATATAACCACCGGGCAATGGTCAGAATCGAGCTCTGGTAATACACTTTGATACATCGGAAAATTAATATCTTTTGTAAGAACAATGTCCAAAATGTCTGGGATAACATTGGGATTAGTAGCATAGCGGGTAGGTTCGTTTGGGGAAAATAATTTTATATTAGAGGAAGCTACAAATTCCGCCAATTTTTTGCCTTGCCATGTTGTTGAGTTACAACCCCACATACTATTCTTGCTATTGAGATCTCCAATCATGATTGTTGGGCTATTTACACTAAAAATTGTTTGATATACTAATAATGGGAATGTTTTGTTAGGAGGTTTGTATGCTGCTGTTATATTTAACGTTCTGGAGTTTAGGGTTATAAATCAAATTGTGTGATCCGATAACATTTCTATCAGAAGAAAATAGTTTCCATGACTTCTGGGTAAACCCTCGTATTTTTTAAATTCACCGTCCGTGAAACTTAGTTTCTTGTGTTTGCTTTTCACGTGCGGAACAGTTATTTTTTTATTGTAACTAATAATGTGTGAAATATTACGAAGCGTACGCGAAATATCGCGAATTGTGTTCGAAAATCATATTTCGCTCACAACTTGTTAACAAATATACGCAACATGTGCGCGAAGTGATAGGTGCACTTGTTTCGTATCGTACAACCTGAACATGCCGCTTCGCCATGTTTCGGGCACGCTTCATAATGTTTCATACGTTATTAATTAGAATGAAAAAATTACCTGTTTTGTACTCGTAAAGCGACAAACCATGTTTCACGCACGGCGTGTTAAAAACTAATTTTTGTCATAAATAAATACAAAACATAAATAAAAATAAATAATCATTTGTTACCTTTGAAATAAGATGATAAAAATGAAGTGTAAATGCAAAATGAAAAAATATTGACCTATTAGGTCGAAATTGATGTTATTTATTCTAAATTGAATATTTATTTTATCTTTTGATTTGTATTTGTTTTTATTACGTATTTAATTGTGATATTGAATGACTTTTGTGATTATAGATAATTAGTTTCTATAAATTTCTGAGTATAAAGAGTCTCAGAAAAAATGTTGCAAACTTCTAGGAATGTAAATGAGTGACAGACAATCACTTTTTCTTAGGAAGCACACGAAGTGAAATTTCATTTTAAAAAAGTTACACACGTGCCATGTGACCTTGATTGGAAGGCAATCCGGTCAGGTCACACAGTTAACGATATTTCGTAAACCGTCAAACGTCCATGCACGATGGGTTGCCTACAAATCAGAGGCAACTATGACATGTCTGTAACTTTGTTGATTGAAATTTTGTATCGAATGTTCTTTGGCAAAAATACTATTGGACCCGCCCTACATTCCCTGGAAGCTTGTAACAGTTAGTCTGCGACTTCCTTTATGTATCATTGGCTTTTGCATTGAGGTCCAATGCCCCCATCTCCCCTAGACTGTATTCCCCCAACGTAAAGAAATTTCGAACCTGTGCTTCAGTGCTGGTAGCAGAACCGCCATTGATTCTGAAGCGTCTGTATTTGTCGTCGGCTTCTGGGAGGGGGGCTTAAGTTGCGTGATACCCTTTCCCCGTGGATGCGTAACTCTAATGCAGATAATTAGAAAACCCTAATCGAGATAACGATCGCATACAAATATTGAACCTGTGTTACAGTTCTTGTAGTAGAGACAACGACGGCTTTTCTTTTCAGAAACTCTATATGTGACGTAGGTTTCTGTGTGGAGAGGGGGGTTGAATTCTCATGACACCCTCCTCCTGGGTTGCGTCACTCTAATGTATAGAAATTTCGACCTTGCGTTTCATTGCTACTAGAGAAGGCCCTATTGATTCTGAAACATTCTTTATTTGACGATGGCTTCTGGGAGGGGCGACTGAAGTTTCAGGACCCCCTCCCCCTTCGGCGCATCACTCTAACATATACTGTGACATACCGAAATATAACTTTAGATATGCCCGGCTTTTTCATGATACATCAGCACAATAAAACACACCAAATCTCAGGACATGGCCTTTAGAATATTTCCGTATGGAAAACATCGAACGAATTGTGTAAGAATAATCCACATAAACACCTAAAATTGCTTCACTAAAAAAATATTAGATGCTTTTGTGTTCAACAAATAAACTTATATTACTCATTTATATAAACAATAAAATTAACAACAGAACATCTCAATATTTACAACAAAAAATTCCCACCCAGTTACAGACCTCTTATTATTTCTTCCTCCTCTAAGAACACCGTTTTAGTTTCTGTCCATGATAAAAAAGTGTAGGAGACTAATCTTCCTTTTTTTCTTCTCGGTTGCTCCTCTCATGTATCGCGCAAACTGTAACTTCTGCACTCAATTTCTATAGCATTAGTTTCTTCTGAAACATAGCCAAAAACGACCTCTCTCAAACTTCATTTTTCATATCACACAGCTTTTTCAAAGCCCTTTCGTCTCTCTTCATTCTTCTCATCTTCTCGCCTAACAATGTTCAAGAGGTTTACACATACATGTAGTATATAACAATACAAATGTGGAACGCGTGTTTCAGTGCTGCTGGCGGAGGCAGCGGCGGCGGCGGCGGCGGCGGCGGCAGCGAGTGCTGCGGGCGGCGCGGGAACGGGCGGCGGTGGGGGCGGCGGGGGCGGCGTGGTGGGCGGGGCGGGCGGCGCGGGCGGCGGCGGCGCGGGCGGGCGGAGGAAGCGCTCGTGGTCGCGCGCCGTCTTCTCCAACCTGCAGCGCAAGGGGCTGGAGAAGCGCTTCCAGCTGCAGAAGTACATCACCAAGCCCGACCGCCGGCAGCTGGCCGCCACCCTCGGGCTCACGGACGCGCAGGTGAGAGGCGCGCGCCTCGGCGTGCTCACTCCCGTTTTGTCCCCTTGTCCCATTTTCCTCCTTGTCTCATTTCACTCATTGGTCCTCATGTCCCATTTGTCCCTTTGTCTCTTTTTGAACCGTTGTCTCATTTTGCCTCCTTGTTCCATTTGCCCCCTTGTCTCGTTTTGTCTTCTCCCTTTTGTCCCCTTGCCCTATTTGTCTTTTTGTATCCATTATCCATTACTTTACTGCAAGAAGAAATCTTTATAAAAATGAAACCTAATTATAGATTAAACATAGTTGAACAAAACCTCAGTAACTTATGGTTTGCGGATGGCATAATATTTTTTGCGAAGTCAGCCATAGAATTGGAAACAAAGTTGAATGAACTTTCACAACAATGTCATAAAACTGGCCTAATAATCAACGATCAGAAAATGAAAATTATGACCAACGGTCCACGTCCTCCCATTAAAACAAAAGATTTAAACATAGAATACGTCAATGAATACCTCTACCTGGGACAGTGTCATTCAAAAAATGGCAGGAAAAAGATTTAAAAACTAGAATCTCAAAAGCTTGGAAGAAATTTGGTGTCCTAAGTTTCATACTGAACAACATAAAGAAAGCATAAAGAACAAGAAAACGATATTTCATTCCTGTGTACTGCCAGTTATACTTTATAGGGCACAGACATAGTCTCTGAACGCCAAAACAAACACCTATATGAAAATTTGGCAATCCGAGTCATGATAAGAAATGAAGATATTCGCTTGAGAACGAAATGAAAAGATGTACGTAGAGAGGTAAGAAAAATTAAATGGAGATGGGCAGGTCACGTAATGCGACTGGATCAGAAGAGAT